>NW_025554545.1:0-28782 GCF_020424385.1 Procambarus clarkii
ACACACACACACACACACACACCACCCACTCCTCATGTTTACTTACCAAGCTTCTTTATCACCCACAAACAACCTTGTATGAGGCAAAGTACAACCGGGAACTCTTATTCTCCATTACCTGGTGGACGGTGGGAGGGGCATGAGGAAAAGGAAAGAAAGAAGGGGTGGAAGAAAGAAAATGGAGAGAGGGACAGGAATAAATGATGGAGAGTGAGAGGGGAAAGAATTAAAGGGAGGACGCGAATGGCTGGAAAGGGATAGGATGGAGGTAAGGGAAATGAATAAGGGAACTAGGTGGAAGTAGATAAAGAAGGAAATAGGTTAAGGGAGAGAAGGACAGGCCCCAATAGGGTTAAGGGGCTTCCAGTACCACTCAGGTCCCCCACAAGGGATAATAGGGCTTCCAGTACCACTCAGGTCCCCCACAAGGGATAATAGGGCTTCCAGTACCACTCAGGTCCCCCACAAGGGGTAATAGGGCTTCCATTACCCTGAAGCTCTCACACAATTTAATGGAAATGCTGCAAGCTTGTCACCTTTATACCCTTCTGCTAATAAATAGCTCCAGGTAATTAGAAATGAAACATTAATACATTTCTTAAGGAAATATTATTTTTAGAGTTCCGGAATCCAGAATAAATTAAGCGAGTAGGAATAATAATATTGATATTGATAAACAACATTAAATCGCTACATACCCAGAGACACTGTTAAAGAAGCCCCACATACACTCCACACTCACCACATACCCAAAGACACTGTTAAAGAAGCCCCACATACACTCCACACTCACCACATACCCAGAGACACTCTTAAAGAAGCCCCACATACACTCCACACTCACCACATACCCAGAGACACTCTTAAAGAAGCCCCACATACACTACACACTCACCACATAACCAGAGACACTCTTAAAGAAGCCCCACATACACTCCACACTCACCACATAACCAGAGACACTGCTAAAGAAGCCCCACATACACTACACACTCACCACATAACCAGAAACACTGCTAAACAACCCAACATACACTCCACATTCACCACATACCCAAAGACACTGCTAAAGAAGCCCCACATACACTCCACACTCACCACATACCCAGATACACTCTTAAACAACCCAACATACACTCCACACTCACCACATAACCAGAGACACTCTTAAAGAAGCCCCACATACACTCCACACTCACCACATACCCAGATACACTGCTAAACAACCCAACATACACAACTCAAGCGCCAATCTTCAGTGTTCAACTCTGAAAAGGATGTTTTTTAGCATCTTTACACATTTTAAATTCCCCACGAAATTTCATGTTCTAACACTTACCAATTAAAAATCCAAACCCTCTACGCATTCATGGTTAAAAAAAACGGGTTGCGAGGGGTTAATCCCCGCATAAACTTTGGGTCCATAAATCCCCAGCCCTCTCTACAACCCAAAGCCCAATTAATCCCTACAAGGTAATCGTAGGGTACGATCAAGAAGAGGGAGGAAGCTGGGATTTTGTCGCCTTGTTGCTCCGTGTAAAATGCACCTGATTTGCCTAATTGGAATGTAAAATATGAAATTGTTTTGTCTAATTAGAAACGTTCAAACTCATTCAAATCATCTACATTCGTATATTCCCAAACAACCAATCAACAATTAAACCACAACCACCTCGGACCTATCCACTACAACCACAACCACCCACCATAACAACACCCCACCACCACTGATGTATAACCTAAGGTAATGATTAGGTTGGGGCTCACCATAGCCCGTGCTACATGGACACTACGTTCTGAGTAGCTAAATCTGAAACAATAGGAGAAAGCTCCAAACCATTACAACTATATAGCCCTTGGAAGGGGCCAGGATAAGGATTTGGGATGGGACGGCGGAAAGGAATGGTGCTCAACCACTACTGGACTGTCAGGGATTGAAAGCCGACCTGCATGAAAGCGAGACCGTCGCTCTACCGTCCACCCCAAGTGGCGGGAAAACATCACTATTACGGTGCCTTAATGTTTACTAAAACGTCGCATTTTTTAACGGATTGGTCGATTCCGTTACAAAATGCGACATAAAGTGAGAGGACAGGTTGATTGGCTAGTCACAATACGGTTTCAGAAATTGATATTAAACAGGATGTCTCCTGAGTTATGTGGTGTATGCCTCATGTGTGTGCATGTATGTGTATGTCTCATGTGTGTGCATGTATGTGTATGTACGTATGTGTGTGCATGTATGTGTATGTACGTATGTGTTGTGTAAGTTGTGTGTGAGTTGTGTATGTGCAAGTTGGACAACTCTGGAGACGTAACTTACAGACTGTCATATTCCCTTTAACCTGAAAAGAACTTGGGGAGAAGGGTGTTAGGGGAGCAAGGGGGTTAAGGGGAGAGGCAAAAGGGGGTTTAAGGGAAGCAAGGGGAAAGGGGAAGAAGGGTGTAAGGGGAGAAGAGAGGCGAGAGAAGCAAGCAAAGGAGACGAAGAACGTGAATGAAATATGTGGGGAAATATATATGAGAGAGGGAGGGGGTAGACAGAAGCGAGTGGGCACATTGTGGAGGGGTTTAGAGGGGGGGGGCAAGTGGGGGGGGGGAGTGGTAAAGACTCTCCCCCCACCCCCAAACACACTTGTCCTTAAAACATGAGGTCTGAGAGAGAGACTTTGGGACTGGAATGGGGGGAGGAGGGTAAAGGAGAGTCTGGCCTGTTTACAAACTAATTTATTCAGGGCTGCTCATAGAGGCCACACACAATAAAAAAAGAGGCTTATTCCAAATACTGAGGATATTAAAAGCCAAACCTTATATAGCAACGTTGCGGCTTGGTGGTGGGGAAGAGTGTGGGGGATGGGAGGGAAGGATAGTGGGGGAAGTGTGGGAGATGGAAAGGATGGAAAGAGGGGACTGAGGAAAACGAGAAGGATAACAAAAAAGGCTATCTAATCTGTCCTCTCACTTAATACGTCCTATTTTCACATAATCGACCAATTCGTTAAAAAAAGAACATATTAATAGGCATTAAAACAGTTTACATATATCGACGTATTCTTCGCGTATATCTTGATAAGTTAGGTTGTTTGGGGTACGGAATATATATGTGTGTGTGTATATATATATATATATATATATATATATATATATATATATATATATATATATATATATATATATATATATATATATATATATATTGTAACTCACATTGACAGCAAACTCTAGTTAGATTCTTCCAGTCAATTCTCTTTCGTCGTGTGAAAGTAAATTTTACGCAAAAACATAATTGATAGGTACTCAATCATTTACTTTTCTTCTAAAAAAAATGATTCAGATAACACCTTACCTCAAAGGCCGAAGTTATCACGTCTACATAACACAAACCTTTAGTGAGTGGTGTGACTGACTGAAGAGGAAGTTGAAAACATTTTAAAAATACATTTTATTGAACTACGGCCCAATTAGCTTCGGTCAATTAGCTTAATGTGGATACAGGAAACAACTGGGAATATACTGGTTTGTTCACACGTTGTTTATTTATGGAACAAATTAATGGAATCAAATATACATCTGTGTGGGTGCCAATGGGAACTGCCTCGCATTGACTCCCATACAGGAGTCAATGTATCCTGAATGAATGAAATATCCTCTCTCTCTCTCTCTCTCTCTCTCTCTCTCTCTCTCTCTCTCTCTCTCTCTCTCTCTCTCTCTCTCTCTCTCTCTCTCTCTCTCTCTCTCTCGTGCAGTTTTCTTCCTGTGCAATTCCTTTGCAATATTTCACACAGACGCTAGGATAAATATCTGGGGGTGTAGACTTCCTCGTTTTTAACAAGGAAGATGCTTTAAGCATTTTTGTATGTATCTCGCAGCTGTTCTTGTTCCTTATTTGTTATGGTGTATTTGTTGTGGGTGTGTGGCCTATTGCCCGGTGGTCACACACACACACACACACACACACACACACACACACACACACACACACACACACACACACACACAGAAACCAAGAACCTCATCCCCTAAATGTTTTCAGTGTTCGTGAACGTATATAATCATATCCCTGTTCCGTCACGCATCCTTACAGGCAGTGAGGAGTATGAAAATAATTGTGCATGTGAAAATACTTGTTATTTAACTAAATGACAGAATATAACAAATACAGATAGCTCTATTAAAATGAGAATCATTACCAAAGACACCAGTTTCTTACTGGCGTCTATAGCAACTGAATTTCATTTCGTTATTTCGCTTTTTCTGCGAAGAAAAGAGTAAGAGCTATGACTCTATGAAAAGAGTAAGAGCTAAGAGCTAAGAAATCAGTAAGAGCTATGAGGAGGCGGACTTGAACACTGGGTACTTCCAAGCACATTGATACATTACGATAATGTGATTTCTTTGTGTATGCACAATAGACTTCAGGAATATTTCCCCAAATGATCTTGACTAAACAATAATTACACATTGAAATCATAAACATCAAAATATTCATTCATGTCACAAGAAATCATCAAACATCTTAGTCTCTCCTTTCCCTTCTACCTTCACTGCATAAATACATGTAACTAAATAAATAACACAGACACAATCACTTTATATATATATATATATATATATATATATATATATATATATATATATATATATATATATATATATATATATACATACAGACACATGGATGACCCTAGGGCCATTCTTGTCTCCAAGTAAAGGAATTTTGTCTACGCTTCTCCCTTCACATAATGATGAATATGAAGATAATGAGAAGGAAAGGAAAATAGTAGGATTCTGATATATATAAATGAAGGTCTGTAGAAGGGGGGTATGTAGTAGAACAGGAAGGAAAGAAGGAGGGATATATATATACAAGAAAAAGGGACTAATCTATCACCATCCCACTCATTGTTTACCCTTTTCATCACTCTCCATGAGTGGTGAAAATGAGGAGAATACCACGAATCATCACCAGAAGACCTGTTCCGCAGTCTCCCCCACCTTCCCCTCAGTCAGCCTTCCCCTTCCACCCCCCTATCCATACTCCCCTCTTTCTCTCCCCCCACTCTGCCCCCTAGCGTGGGGCCGGAGCTCAACAATTCCGGACTAAGAGAGAAGAGGGTTCCCCCCTACGCTCATAAAACACATCTGTCTTTGTGTGGGCCAGACAATACTCTAACTCCATGCTGTTTATTTTACGTATAAAGCACTGATCGTCTTTTTTTTTCCTCCTCCTTCGTCCTCCGTCTGCTTCTCCTACACCTCTTTCCACCTCCTACTTCTCTTCCACCTCTTGCTCCTTCACAACTTCTTTCTCCTCATCCTAAACAATATTTGACGCAGCGCAAACATCGCTTGACACACCCTACGCGTTATTGGGAGCATATTCTCCGCACTAACGCATCGCCTGTCGGCGTAAGGAGCTAATGGAGAGAGATGGAGAGAGAGAGAGAGAGATAGAGAGAACATGCTATATATAAGATTTTCATCTCCTTCCCTTCTGTGGCATAAGCGGGAAAAAGGAGGGGAGGGATGAGAGGAAGGGAGGTCGGGAGATGGGGAGGGGAGATAAGGGAAGGGAGTGGGAGAATATGGGATAAGTGAGGAGAGGAATGTAGAGAAGAGAGAAGGGGGGACTGGAGGAAAAGTGGATATGGAAGGTGTGGAGTGAGCGGGTGAGAGGGAGATGGGGAGGGAATGAAGGATGGTGATGGGAAGGGAAGGGGAGTTGAAGAAATTGGGAAGTTTAAAAGAGGTTACAAGTCACCCACCACAAACTACCCCATTCTTCATGACCAGAGTACGTAAGGGTGGATGATTTGAGGGGTTGCTCGTTATTGTGAGGGGTTGTTCATTCTAGTGAGGTGTTTCTTCTAGTGTGAGGTTATTTGGTGTAATAAGACCTTGCTCATTATAGTGAGAGATTGTGTGTTATAATGGAGGTAGTTCTTTCTAGTGGGGATTGTTCGTTCTAGTGAGGGGTTGTTCACTCTAGTGAGGGGGTTGTTTATTATAGCGAGGGGAACGACGGTGTAATTAGGGGGGGTGGTTGACTGGTGCGTGTGGTACTAAATGGATGTTTTAAATGTGTGTGTGTGTGTGCACGCGCGTGTTTTAAATGTGTGTGTGTGTGTGCGCGCGCTTGAGTGCATGTGGGTGAGTATGTGTGTGGTGATGGGTGGTGTTTGTGTATACGGGGTAATGAACGGATTGACAGTGTCTGTGGTGATGGAGGTGGAGTGTGATAAGTGTGAAGTACAGGTAATATAGTGATGGGGGGGGGGGGGGAAGTTGTGGTGCCGAGGGGGTAGTTATGGGGTAGTTAGTAGCGGGTGGTTATGGTGTCAAAGAGGGGGAGGGGGGTTGTGGACACAGGAGGGAGGGTGGTTGTTGTGAGAAAAGAGTGAGAGCGGAGGAAGTTCGGGGGAAACAGAGGAAAACAGGGAAGACAAATCCCCACGAACTGCAGCAGGAGCCAAAAAACTTCACAGCCAATACAGACCTTCGAACTAAGACCATTAACACCCAAAGTTTCTGCCTTTAATATTGAGTGCCTCTCAGCCATGTGCAACATTTCCAGACTCCAATATGCGAATTTTACCTTCACCAATGACCTCGGTGCGCTGCTCTACTTGCAGAAACGTTGCTGGTGCTAATCTCAATTTAACATGTTTAATTTTCACGGTAGTCATACAAACAAATTCACAGATAAATTACATTTGCATCTAAAAGCAAAAAACTCATATGCATCTAAAATACACTATGGTAATACTCTACAATAAATAATATGATAAAAAGTTAACTGTTTAACCAAATACATTTACTTAATTTTGAGTATAAAATTCACGTTTAAATCAACAGGGTACTATAGACCCAGCTGAAGCACACCATCTGGATTAGTGTAAACTAGGACTACGACCGGCTATTATTTTTTTTTTTTACTGCAGGTCATAGTCATAATTTCCACTACTATCTGAGTGGCTTAGTTATAGTAATAACTGACATGAAACCTAAAACCATAAGCTAGGGTACAACGAATATATAAACGGTACCAGTGCATGCTGCCTACAATTAAGTTTAATCATATCACTAGATACTGAAATTGATTCATCTGGTAGGTAGCTGAAGGCAGCATGTTTAATGTTGAGTCTCCTTCAAAGAAACAGTACTTAATCCATGAGAAGTAAAACTAACTGCTCTCACCAATCAGAAGCTAAGGAAATCATCCTTCAATCATCACAATCGACTTGAGAATGGTCCAGGACGGACCGAAACGTCGTCGTCCCTTCACTTTCTAGTGTGTGGTCTGGTCAACATATTTCACCCACGTTATTGTGACTCCTCGTCAGCAGACGCTAAGAAATTTTTCATTTTAGTAGACTAGTTTATTTTTATTTAATTATTGAGATAAATCTCCTGGATGTGGGCATATATGAGGGAACAGTCTGACATGACCAGTCTGTTATCAACATAGGAGGAGCCGAGCGGACAGCACGCTGGACTTGTGATCCTGTGGTCCCGGGTTCGATCCCGGGCGCCGGCGAGGAACAATGGGCAGAGTTTCTTTCACCCTATGCCCTTGTTACCAAGCAGTAAAATAGGTACCTGGGTGTTAGTCAGCTGTCACGGGCTGCTTCCTGGGGGTGGAGGCCTGGTCGAGGACCGGGCCGCAGGGACACTAAAGCCTCGAAATCATCTCAAGATAACCTCAAGATAACATGGGCCAAATGCTCGTTATTCCAGCCGACACACCCACTGTTTAGGAACGAAAAATAGTTTACACGACTCACAACTGACGACGTTGGAATATTTCTCGAACAGTGCTTCACTGACGACCTCTGTTCGAATCACCTTTGAATCATTGCAAATGCTTCACCCACCTAAAACAAATACAAATAATTACCAACAGAATCTAACGTAATTTAGGGCCTAACTATACACCAAATTTTAATATATAATGTTGATTTATATGACAAAATGCCAATTAAGGATACGGAATACATAAACAATTTATGAATGCGTCTCTGGGGTGGGCTGCTGAATAAACGAGCATAGCCATGAGGATGAGTTATGAGAGCCGTGAGTAAGGTTTTTTTCCTTCATAAACAAGGTGGTTGGCCGCTGGAATAACGACCATTTGGCCAGTTCAACTTTCCTGTTGCCCAACACACTACATTTTTGCATGCTATCGACCCAAAAGTAAAAATTGCCGTGGTTTAGGGAAATGAAAATTACGGACATAATGACATTTCAGAGATCTAAAGATTATCGGCTCCCGTAGGTAATTGGTAGCCCAGGGTCTGACGCTTTTGCTTACGCAAAACCGTTTCGTTTTTTTACGTAATAGTAGAGAGAACAGGTTACATGAGGGCGGACGGGAAGTTTGGCAAGTAATCTGATCGCTTAACAAAAGAAAGTTTCTGCGTGTCCCCATTGGCTGCTGTAATATTGAAGTTTTGTCTGATTGGTTGATGCAATATTTAACCAGCAAACGACTGGCTATACTCTAATATTAATCTCACATATGATTGGATGACTAAGACGTAGACCTGAACAAAAACAATTTTCCCATATTAATGAACACTAGAAAAAATTAAACAAATACATGAGTCCCTTTTTTATATGATGAATCAAAGTAAATTTATAAAATATAGTTATTTATTAAACTAAAATTACCAAGATTGAAAAATATTTCAAACAAGCCACCAATAGGAGACGACATTTGAAATTAAATTAAAATGTTATAAATTATCATTACTATATTTATTCATATAATTACAAGGAAAATCGCAATGGTGTGATATATGAATATAGGAATATATGAATTGGTTTGGGGGGCCCAGAACATGATTTAGAATCTCAGATTTTCTTCAGTGATTTTCCTTTATTTTTCTTCTTATTATTATTATTATTATTATTATTTTTATTTATCCTCCGTTCCACTTCATAAATAAAACCACTTCATTTTGGACAGGTAACCAAAGCTCCTGGACAGGTAACCAAAGCTCCTGGACAGGTAACCAAAGCTCCTGGACAGGTAACCAAAGCTCCTAGACAGGTAACCAAAGCTCCTGGACAGGTAACCAAAGCTCCTGGACAGGTAACCAAAGCTCCTGGACAGGTAACCAAGGTGAAGTAGACAATCCCCGGGATATACACATTGAGAGATATACATCACGTATATGACCACAGACCTTTCATCTGAAGCCTCTATTCATCTAGCAGTGAATGCTTACCCAAGAGTTAGGCAACTGTTGTGTGTTGGATCCTGTAAGGGATCTCGGTAGACTCCTAGTGCAGGCTTCCTGTCCCCGACAACGTCAAGTACATACAACCAATTATTATAATTCTCCAATTAGCAAAATATCAAATTGGGTCAACTAACTCAATATTGCATTTTTCAAATGAATGGAAAATCATCATTAAAAACAGCAAATAAACACAGAAATTGTATTTTATTTGCAATTTAAAAGCAAGCAAATTTAATCCAAGTTTTTCCTTTGGCCAGTCTGCCTGGTTAGACAGTAAGTCAGTCTAGATAGTGTGATAGGTCTGGTCATCCAGACACTCAGATCAGTCTAGTCAGACAGTCTGAACAGCCATTCAGTCCAGTCTGAAGAGCCACTCAGTCTAGACAGTCTAAACAGCCACTCACTCCAGACAGCCAGAACAGCCACTCACTCCAGACAGTCTAAACAGCCACTCACTCCAGACAGTCTAAACATCCACTCACTCCAGACAGTCTAAACATCCACTCACTCCAGACAGTCTAAACAGCCACTCACTCCAGACAGTCTGAACAGCCACTCAGTTCAGACAGTCTAAACAACCACTCACTCCAGACAGTCTAAACAGCCACTCACTCCAGACAGTCTGAACAGCCACTCACTCCAGACAGTCTAAACAGCCACTCACTCCAGACAGTCTAAACATCCACTCACTCCAGACAGTCTGAACAAGCACTCACTCCAGACAGTCTAAACAGCCACTCACTCCAGACAGTCTAAACATCCACTCACTCCAGACAGTCTAAACAGCCACTCACTCCAGACAGTCTAAACAGCCACTCACTCCAGACAGTCTAAACATCCACTCACTCCAGACAGTCTAAACATCCACTCACTCCAGACAGTCTAAACAGCCACTCACTCCAGACAGTCTGAACAGCCACTCAGTTCAGACAGTCTAAACAACCACTCACTCCAGACAGTCTAAACAGCCACTCACTCCAGACAGTCTGAACAGCCACTCACTCCAGACAGTCTAAACAGCCACTCACTCCAGACAGTCTAAACATCCACTCACTCCAGACAGTCTGAACAAGCACTCACTCCAGACAGTCTAAACAGCCACTCACTCCAGACAGTCTAAACATCCACTCACTCCAGACAGTCTAAACAGCCACTCACTCCAGACAGTCTAAACAGCCACTCACTCCAGACAGTCTAAACATCCACTCACTCCAAACAGTCTAAACAGCCACTCACTCCAGACATGCACGAAGCTACAAGGCTCCTCTATGAAACACAAAGATTGCGTGACGTCTCATCATAAATTAAACACTGCTTAATGCACCGACAAATTAATCAATTGGACGTCATTGCAATAATGAGAAAATTGCATGATGAGTCTGCAACACATGTAATACCTTGATGGCAACTTCCTCTCTCATCTACATCAACACAATCAAGCTAGTAATTACCATTCTATCCTCCGTTCAAATAAACAATGATACGCTAATCTGTACACATAAAGATATTAACATACATTCAACTACTCACATTAATTAACCGGATGTATGATTAAGGCCTAGAAGGAGCTGAAGCCCATTTTCCGTGATTACAAATAGGCAAGAAAACAGTGGAAAAAAATAGTGTTTCGAGAGATGGCGTTTAATAAAGGCAAGGTTATTACTAGTGGCGTCAATTTTAATATTTTCCACAGTGCTACAGTAGAGCCTATGAGTGCCTGGGTAGCCCTCTAGCAGTGCCATGGGTAGCCCCTAGCAGTGCCAAGGGTACCTTTTAGCCGTGCCAAGGGCTAAAGGGCTTCTGCCAAGGGCTTCTTGGAGTACCAAAGGTAGCTTCTAGCAGTGTCAATGGAAAACCCTTAGCAGTGCCAAGGGTAGCCCCTAGCAGTGCCAAGGGAAGCAGCCAGTGGCTTATGTATATATACACCACCTTAGGGAGAGCCACCTCGCGGCTGATGGCACCCAAGAGGGCCAGCCTGCTCCTTCAAATTAGATTTCTATTTTATTTCTTTGCGTGGCAGAGATAGGACAATTGTTGGATTCTTCGGGTAATGGCTCGCGAATGGAGATGAATCACCTACCCGCTTGCCATGCAAACATTGCATGTTTTCTTATTCACGACGTTGTTATATAAAGAACTTATCTATATCTATTCACACTGTATATATGTTTAATTTATCTAATGTATTCACGCTGTAGATGCGAATAAGGATGCATATATTTGGCATTGTCTGACCACGTAGGAAAATCAAACAGGAAATTCTTTAAATTTAATGAATTATTTTCCTTTGTGGTCAGACATTGTCACATTATTCATCATTCATTGTCATCATTATTCATGTTCTCAAAGATAGCAGAGTGTAATTTGGTGTCAGTTGGCTGTTAATAGTTGTTTGCTTCGTGTATAATGCCTCGCCAATGTTGAGTATCCTATTGTCGCTATATTTGTTGGTTATTTTCTTGTTTGTCAGGGTCCCTCAGAAAATTACAACAAGCAAAGTGACTGGTAAACACGCAGGAAGGTGGGTGAATCGCGACGCTACAGAGAAGAACGTAAAATTATTACATTAAATCAGAACTAAGGATACAGCATGAAATTAGCTAATATATTTCCCCAGATATTACAATTTTTAGATTTACAAGCCAAAGCAAACAAAACATTAAAACTACCAGCACAACTGGCAACCATGACTTTATTACAAAAATTCATTATAATTACATAACTACCATGTTACAAAGGAACAGGATAACAAAAGTACTAGAGCTCCTACCACAAATGATCACCGTACCGCCACGAAAGACAATGTTTATAATACTACATACTATTACCTCCACTGACAACTTATTTCAAAGTAGAAAATACAAAAAATTGGTTCACTTAACTTCCATGTAAGAAAATCTCACCTCAGCTACTTTTTATGAGAAAAAAGTCCAATGCCACTAGAAAATTATGTTATCAAGAAATAACTTCAGCAAATTACAAGCAAAGGAATCTCATTTCAATTAATATTCAATCCAAGAATCCCACCGCTGCCACCAATGCACCCAATCATCTCCAGCAGGATGTCAACACTCTGGGATTCAATTTCTTGTAAGACGACAGCATCCCATCTCATCTGCCCAGTCACTCTTAGTTTTACAATCTTTCCCTCTATTTAGATTCCAGAGTAAGATACTGTTGAGCATTTGTCCCCTGACCCAATTTGTGTACAAATTCCTCCACATATCTTTTCCTCCTCCATTTTCTCTACTCTCGCCGCCTTCCACTATGTTTTTAATCTCAGTATTTTCTTGTATTTCCATTTAAATTATTCTTGATGTACATTACTTCTTTTATTTCTACACTAGTAATCGCAAATAATAATAAAAATATAAAATAATGTTTCAAATATGATTTTCAGATCTAGGTATTCTTATGCATTTGCTACCGACAAAAATATGCACATAAGTGATCTTTACTAATTTGTATGGATATTCAAGACATCAATTAGTCTTTAGTTGCATTTTGTGATATACATTAAGAGTTTGTGAGACCTTGGGTAAATCTGTAAGATGCTGTAAGAACGTTAATGGCCTCAATGGGCGAAAGTACACGAAATTGAATGTTTTCTATCTTAAAAAGTCCAACAAAAGCCGGGAAATAGTGTTTAAAGGGGCAATAAAATATCATGAGTGAGGTGACAGAAGGCTAAAGGACCAGAGTCTAACAAAAGGAAACCGAGGAAGAACCCCTATAAATAAAATACTTAAAACAGGGAATAAAGACCCCAAGAAAGTGGCGATAAAGGAAGGAGATGGCAAGGGATAATAGATCAGAGGAAACAAAGGAGATATACCGAGAAGAGCAGAAATCGTGAAGAAAATAGAGGGACAAGAAACCGAGAAGACAATAAGATATCTTAGGGAGAAAAATAATGGCATCTCAGACAATGGGGAGGCACTAATTCCAAGGCATGTAGGGGAGATATTTAGAGAAAGAACCATAAGGTTAATGACAAAAAGTAATGGAGAGGGGAGAAAAAAGTTTAGAAGGGGCAGATCATGAAGGGGGAATCAAGCATGTGGAAGATGTAAAAGTTAGATAAAGGGGGAGATACCTGCGACAAAATGAGAAGAATCATGAGACAAAGAGCAATAACGACAGGGACGAGACCGAATGATGATAAAATCAAGATTCAAGAAATATAGATGACATGGAGAAGATGATGTCGAAGGTGATAAAAAAAACGTGAAAAAAGTCGACAGAAGGATAAGTAAGACACAAAAAGGCAACAAACTAGGAAAAAATGCCACAAAAGAAGGATAAAGAAGGGAAGAAAGAACCCGAAAGAAGAAAAAAGGTTGCAAAGGAAGGAAAAAGGCTATGAAAAAGGGGAAAAAACAATGTACAAGGAGAAAAAGACCAGGAAAGAGGAGAAAAAGGCCACAAAAGATGAGAAAAGGGCTACAAAGGAGGAGAAAAGGTCTAGAACAGAGGGAAAGGACTACGAATGAGGAGTGTGGGTGGAGGCCATGAAGGAGAGGGGGAAAAGAGCCTACTGGAAGGAAAAACAAAAATAAACAGACCGACTGAAGGGCAGAAAAAACAGAAAGCTGTAAAAAAGCTAGTCGGCAAGGAAGAAAGGAAGTATATAAATGACCAATCAAGAGGAGCAAAAACAGAAAAAACAATGAAATAATAAAATAACGAAAAAGAAAGAGGGAGGAAAGGAAAAGAACGAGGGAGGAAGGCTAAAGTCTGAGAGAAGATAGAAAACTATCAAGGGAGAAAATAGAAAGTCCGAGCAATGAGAGAAAAAGACCAAGGGATAAAATAAAAAAGACCGAGGATGGAAATTACAAGGACGAGAGGAAATTGAAAAAGACCGAAGGAGGAAATAAAAACACCCGAGGCAAAACCAAAAAGTCCAATTAATAATAAAAAAGGGCCGAGAAATTAATTCAGAGACCCGGGGGAAATTTTGTTCAGTAATAATTTTTTCGGGGAGAAAAAAACACAGAGAGAACTATATTCAATTCAGAGCTTACTGTCCAAAAATAATTTACAGATATTTTTTAGTGTTTACCAATTAGGCCGCTGATTGCCTGCATAATAGGTTAATTACATAACGATCATACCAACCATTCAGTGAGGAACCAGATTGTAGTGATTTGGCATAAAACACGCATCATTAACAGCCGAGTCGATCATAGTATGGGCGAGGAGAGAATTTAAGGTCTAATGCAAAATAGCGAACGTGATATGATAATCTGATGTAAAATAGGGAACGTGATATGATAATCTGATGTAAAATAGGGAACGTGATATGATAATCTGATGTTAAATAGGGAACGTGATATGATAATCTGATGTAAAATAGGGAACGTGATATGATAATCTGATGTAAAATAGGGAACGTGATATGATAATCTGATGTAAAATAGGGAACGTGATATGATAATCTGATGTAAAATAGGGAACGTGATATTATTCTTAAAGACTAATCTAATAAAATATTTAAATAAGAATATTACAAAAATAAATCAATCATATCTATATCGTGTATTGAGAGCTTAATACCAAAATGTTACCGAATGATGGTATCTTTCTTGTCACTCAATGTACCGACAATATTACATGTATATGTATTACATGAATACGCATCATCATCATTACGTCCAATGTAACACCATATTCGTTAGTGTTATGGAGTGTCGTGGGACTTTTACGTTCTCATTGGCCTTCCTGGCTCAAAAGGACGTTCTACATCCCATCTACAAGTCCCACGGACGTTCTCTTGGATCAACCCCATCGTAGAAGCTACCTGAGATTAAACTATGTTCAATTAGTAAGTGAAATTGGTGTGTATGTAATTGGTACGCTAATTTGTACCCTTTTATTAAGAGCAATTATTTCTAGTTAGAGTTTTCTTCGGCTTCTTATATAGTGATATATTTGGTTCAAGACATATTTTAATTAAAAGGATATGTTGTAATAATGTAATGTAGTAATAGAACATGTTATATTTGTTATATTTGTTATATTTGGTGAACTCTGTGCAGGTTTTTGGTACGCAAGCTTCATGTTGTTATTTCTCCTCACATTGTTGACTTAGAATACCAGAGGTTGATGAAAATACTTGATTAGAAGAGTGTATACAACATTGATTGCTGATTCTGGAAAAATTACATAGGAAATCTACGTTTAATGCCTCTGAGAGAGAGAGAGGGAGAGAGAGAGAGAGAGAGAGAGAGAGAGAGAGAGAGAGAGAGAGAGAGAGAGAGAGAGAGAGAGAGAGAGAGAGAGAGAGAGAGAGAGAGAGAGAGAGAGAGAGAGAGAGAGAGAGAGAGATAAAGGGGTAAGGGAACATATATACAAGTCCAGGACTGGTCAGTAACCAGGAAGAGTATTGGCCAGACAGTAGGGTTGAGCTCTTGGGTCCCAACACTCACCAGGTCGACCCAACTTGCCTTGACCACTCTTCCTTTTCATACTTTTTTTTATTATTGTCTGGGACAATTGCCTTAGACAAATGAGGCAAGAATTATAGGACAATCTACCAATCTACCACATTAAGAGATGGTTGCAGAGACACTGTCAACAGGAGACTGAGGATACTGTTCATATTCCCTACCACACACAACAGTGAGTATGCTGCTAATATTCACTGCCACACTGGACAGAAGATCACACAGAAGATGAGTTTGTGATCTTAGACAAAGGCTTGAGGCAAATCAACAAAAAGAACAAATCCACAAGGGCCGTGATGAGGGCTCGAACCTAAGTCCGGGATGATATCCCAAACGCGCTTTAGTCGATAAGGCAAGTTTGTTTATGCTGATGCTTATGGAAGGAAAGTAAGCTTATCTGTAGAATCCCCCAGATATACTGATTAATCCCCTAACCCCCCTTCTCCCTTTTTTTAAACTTAAATCCCCCTCTTTACTCTGGGCTCCCAATTTTGTTCTTTAAATCTGGAATCCTACGATTTTAATAGAAAATAATCCGATTTGAATATAGTCTCCAACTATGCAGGCGATGAGTCACAATAACGTGGCTAAAGTATGTTGACCAGACCACTCACTAGAAGGTGAAGGGACGACGACGTTTCGGTCCGTCCTAGGCCATTCTCAACTCGATAGAGACTTGAAATCGACTTGAGAATGGTCTAGGACGGACCGAAACGTCGTCGTCCCTTCACATTCTAGTGTGTAGTCCAGTCTCCTACTATTTTTCTGTACCACAATACTTTGACCAATATTTACAATTATTTTGTCACCAGCTGTATTCTCTCAATCCATTTTCTAATATTCGATGTTCTTTGCTTTGTTGATATTATTTTAATGATAAAGAGATGAACACATTTTTTTAGGGTTGACGAGGCACATATTGGACCAAAAAAAAAAAAAACTTGAGAGGCAATCAAATAAATTTCACAATAAAACTAGCGATAATATAGCATGTCTTACCATAAATTCGCGAAGGAGTAATAAATGGCTTGGAAATAAAGTGCAGAGTTTATATTCATGGAAAGCGGGATTATCTTTACTAATATACCATTATAGGGATTCCCGGGAATGGTTCCAGTTTGAAGAACCCTTCAAAGTTTAGCCAACATATATATATATATATATATATATATATATATATATATATATATATATATATATATATATATATATATATATATTTTTTTTTTTGTGAAATGACATTTTCAAATAAAGTTAGATAAATATACACACATACCAAAAGAATATGGGTGGTAGGAGAAGAAAATATCAAAGTGTTCAGTGAGGATCCACAAGGTCTTCTCTGAGTACTCTTTATTTTCTTCTCCGAGGCTATGGGTCCCTACACTTGCACCAGAGGTGGTACCCCTTTTATATATATATATATATATATATATATATATATATATATATATATATATATATATATATATATATATATATATATATATATTTCACGAGTGCATGGGTTGCGTAAATATATTTCACAAGAGAAGGTTAGGTTAGGTTAGGTTAGGTTAGGTTAGGTTAGGTTAGGTTAGGTCAGGTCAGGTACTTGGTTTCTTTCACTTCTGGTTCGGTAAGCATTTTTTTTTTATATTGTCTACAGCACGTAGTCCTGTTTAGAAAGTACTCATAGTAACGACACTAACCACCGTGCATATACTGACGTAATGGGCAATTAGAAAGTTGATTTTTTTACTACTGAATTTGGATAAACCGGAAAAGATTTTGCATTTATGTTGCTAATAATTCCTAGCCTAATCTAACCATCTTAGGTCTAATACATACTATCTGCGGCCTAATATAGTACATATATGTGCTATATAAGGCCTAAGAATATTTAACTTTGTTTTTTTAGCCTTTTTTTTCTACTAACTTTATAGAGTGAATAGTACCAAATTCTACTAAGTCTTCATTCTGTCAATATATGTACAATAGTTCACGTAATAAAATATACTATATTAACAGGAGGATGAGTTGATTGTTCTTTGTGGTAAATTCAAAGAATGGGCACAGAATCAAAGAATGGGCACAGAATCAAAGAATGGGCACAGAATCAAAGAATGGGCACAGAATCAAAGAATGGGCACAGAATCAAAGAATGGGCACAGAATCAAAGAATGGGCACAGAATCAAAGAATGGGCACAGAATCAAAGAATGGGCACCAATTCTATTCTTATTTTGCATGGAAGGCGTGAGGAGAGGTGGTGGAGGTATGGAATATTCTTTGTATTTCTGTAATTTGTATTTTATTCCGTGATCAACATTATTTACTTATCCCCTCGCGAAACCTGTACATCTTTAAGCAATCATGGCGGCTTAGGTTTATATTTGTTTATGAGCTATGAAGCGCAACTAGTTTTAGGACACAGAAATGAATTCTGGTCCACGAGATCAATGCCATTTATGCTGTTCAGATTGCAATATCTCTTTATCAATCTCTGCCAAAACGTTTGGAATGTTTATACAAAATAGCCACATCGTTTTCTTACGACGTAATCATAACTTTTTAACGTTTTTATAACGTAAAATCGCGTGTTTTTGCGACATAAACATTATGTTTTAAAATTGGTTTTCAATGAAAACATTACTTTTAACCTTTTACATACGTTTCTACAACAAAAACATCACTTTTTATGTGTTTATAACAAAATCGTAACGTTTCTCATGTTTTTACGACAAAAGCATAACGTTTTTTCCATGTTTTAACAACATAAACATAACGTTTGTTACCTTGCATGTTGACTGGACGATTCCTGTCTGTCGTAAGACCTAACTCTACTATAAGCTCAAGTTGGTACCCATTTACAAGGAGTAGTCGGTGCAGCGACGGCCTCGTTTCTTGCGAGTCGGCGTTCGATTCCCGACCCGAGCATCGTTAACCTCGTTCATATATCCAGGTGCTTATATCCTGTCCCCATATCATACCTCTTGCTCTGTCCATATATCCAAATGATTATATGCTGTCCCTATATCATTCCTCTTGATCTATCTCCATATCATATCTTTATATATATCATACCTCTTGTTCATATCCCAGTATTTATCATGTCCTCATTTTCCTGTTCTTATCATGTCCTTATATCTTCCAAGTGCTATACAGTCATTCTTGCATAGTGCTGTCTCCTGATAATTGCCTTATCGCCTCATTAGTTTGGGATAATTAAGCATTCTCATGAATTGAAATTAACTACATTGCGATTGTCTGATAAAGCGTTCCAAACAACTGTTAGGTCATTACAGTCGCTAACGACAACTGTGTCACTGTTATTAATGTTTGATTTATTTTCACTATACATGATAACATCACGTTCCTGTTTGATGTACGGTGAACTGTATACAACAGTAAATCTCATTTACGGTTTACTGTTGGGTCTAAACCCAACAGTTTAAACAAGGTCTAAACCTTCTTTAAACAAAAGAAGGTTCCAAGCAAGGAGAGCTGTTTGGCACTATTTTTTTCGCAACATATTTAAACAAAAAAGGTGTAAAATATTATTCAATATACCACTATGCAAGAAATTAGTGTGATTTCCTTGTGTAAATAATAATAATAATAATTAAAATTATTTGGTGATTTACCTGAAAAATCAAATAAAATTTCATCCATTTCATCCATCTGAAAAATCTAAAAAAAATTTCATCCATCTCTATGCAGTTATGTAACAGAAGTGTGTTCAACGCCACAATTAAAAAAGAGAACCTGAATAAGGTTTAATGGTTTACCCCATTCAAAGTAAACCATTTACAAGCTGATTTACTAGTAAAGTTGTGGAAGCAATAGAAGAAATACCTCGCCTAATGGGTTTTATTGAGTGGAGTTCCCTAGACTTTATTGAGTGGAGCTCCCTAGACTTTATTGAGTGGAGTCCCTAGACTTTATTGAGTGGAGTCCCTAGACTTTATTGAGTGGAGCCCCTAGACTTTATTGAGTGGAGTCCCTAGACTTTATTGAGTGGAGCCCCTAGACTTTATTGAGTGGAGCCCCTAGACTTTATTGAGTGTAGTCCCTAGACTTTATTGAGTGGAGTCCCTAGACTTTATTAAGTGCAGTCCCTAGACTTTATTGAGTGGAGTCCCTAGACTTTATTGAGTGGAGTCCCTAGACTTTATTGAGTGGAGTCCCTAGACTTTATTGAGTGGAGCCCCTCGGAGGGGCATGTACACAGCGATCTGTCTACATTCAAATGGTGCTTTGTAACTATTAATGTACATGCGTGTCCGTGTGTGTGTGTACGTGAATTTATGCTCTCCACTTCCCATCTGTCTGCATCGCCACCAGCTGCGGCCATCTGTATATCACAAGGACGGACGATTACCGCCACTACCACCATCACTGCTACCACTACTGCTACCACCACCACTACCACCATCACTGCTACCACTACTGCTATCACCACCACTACCACCACTGCTACCATCACTACCACCATCACTGCTACCACTACTGCTACCACCACTACCACCATCACTGCTACCACCACTGCTACCATCACTACCACCATCACTGCTACCACCACTGCTACCACCACTACCACCATCACTGCTACCACTACTGCTGCCACCACTACCACCACCACTACTACCATCACTGCTACCCCACTACCACCACCACTGCAACCATCACTGCCACCACCACTGCTACCACCACTAGGCATGATACACAGTACAGCAACGAGCATATCAAGACCCCAGGCATGTCATGACCCCCTCCCCCTCAAGGCATGCCATGAACCCCCCCCCCCCACTAGGCATGCCATAAACATATTTATGGCATGCCTAGTGGGCATAAACCCATAAACCCATACAAACATAAACCCATCCCTCTCTACCCCTGATGTAATCCAGAAAAATCAAATCTATCCAACATGGTAACTGGCATTAGAAGGTAGACATGGTGTTGTGTGGGGGATAGTAGATAAGAAAGGGGGATTGGTGGTAGTTTGAGGTGGATGGGGCTAGGGGCGGATGGGATTGTATTGGGGAGGGGGTGGTGAGGGGTAGGGGGAATGCAATTAGCGTAACGAGTGCAAATTGTGACGATTTTCGCATATTTTTGGTCTGTAAACAAACAATCCAAGAGTCTGTCACCCACCCTATTGCTACCCTATTTGCAATTTGCAGCGATGATACGAATTAAAACATTTTCTATCTAACGTTAACTACGACGCATTTGTGTATATATACAGACTTTTAGAGAGCAATTACTAATGTACATAAATTAAGCTGTAAATATTATAAATTATTAATATTATTATTAGTAGTAGTATGATTAGTAGCAGTATCACAAGGAAATCTATTAACTTTAATAATTACGAATCCGTTGGGTATTCTTAAGAATGGTGGGGGGGGGGGGGAATAGGCAAAGAACACCCTCTCCTATTAGGGGTGGTGGGGAATGAGAAAATGACAAGATGGTTGGGTGAAACTATCATTCCTCCCCCCCCCTCCACCCCCCCACCCTCTCCTATATTCTGTTCCAGCCACCCTCCCCACCAATATCAAGGATCCAGGGTTCGATTCCCACGCGGGGCAGAAAAAGTTGGGTATGTATATTTTTCACCTAGTACCTCTGTTCACCTAGCAGTAGTAGGTACCGGGGTATTAGCCAAATATATATATATATATATATATATATATATATATATATATATAAATGTGAGTTCCAGGAATCATTAATGAGATAATAATGAGATGAGATATAAATATATTATTCAGGTAAGTGTATATTAATAATCTTACTCAAATCGTTTTTTTTTTAATTGGCCCATTAGAAATGGAGCCGAATTATACAAACCTCAACTAATGTTCAAATTGTACGGATTTGTATAATATTAGTAGTGGTTTGTATAATCTTCACCATCACCACCACCATTCTCACTATTACCCTTCACTACTATTCTCACCATTACCCTTCACTACCATTCTCACCATTACCCTTCACCACCATTCTCACCATCACCCTTCACCACTATTCTCACCATCACCCTTCACCACCATCACCACAACTCTAAGGTATCAACTTTGTCGTAATATGCAAGCACCCCTTCCCACCTTATCTCTCTTATTCCCTCATTCCCTCTCTCCTTGCCCTATCCCTTCCTCTACCCTTACTTCTATTCCCTCCCCCCTCCCCTCCTCTCTTTCCTCCTTCCCCTCGTCTCTCTTCCTTCGTTTCCGTTCCCCTTCCTTACCTCTTTCCCCTCCCTTCCTCCTGGCCTATTCCTCCACCCCCTTGCTTTTTCATTAGTGTCGTAAAGTCTTAATTTGCTCAATTAAATGGTCATAATTGGATGGCGGACAAAACAAAACAACACACACACACACACACACACACACACACACACACATACACACACACACACACCACACACACACACACACACACACACACACACACACACACACACACACACACACACACACACACACACACACACACACACACACGGAACCAACATGGCCGCCACCACGTGTCACCTAAATGTGCTTGCACAACCGTTTTTAGCTCCTCAAACCGGTGTTGACACCTGTCACCCGGTTAATGCAATGACTCAATTTCTTCAACTGCCTCGTTATACGCCTTGGAAACTGTGTCGAGATTTGATTCAACAATATTCATTTCGGGGTCGTATAATTGTTGACATCACGCGGGCCAATTTCTTGCCAATTATCTCTTTATGACTCGTTTGCGCTTTTGATGTCAGTCAGTCGATGTCATCTCGTTATGTTATTTCGAGTTTGAATCATTTCATATTTTTGTTCATGGATTTTCTTGCAGTAGATTTTTGAGGGGGTAGATTCTTCTGCAAAAAATTATGTTGTGTGTGTGTGTGTGTGTGTACTCACCTAGTTGTGTGTGCGGGGGTTGAGCTCTGGCTCTTTAGTCCCGCCTCTCAACCGTCAATCAACAGGTGTACAGATTGAATTGTATTGAATTCACACACACACACACACACAAAATTGTGTGTGTGTGTGTGTGTGTGTGTGTGTGTGTGTGTGTGTGTGTGTGTGTGTGTGTGTGTGTGTGTGTGTGTGTGTGTGTGTGTGTGTGTGTGTGTGTACGTGCGTGCATGAGTGCGTGCGTGAGTGCGTTCACCTAGATGAGCGCCCCTTGAGTTCAATACCTCTAATTAAAGCAACTGAACATTTTAAAACACACAGACCGGGGGGAGGAGGAGGTAGAGAGGGAAGTAGAAACAAACACACACAAGCAAACAAACAAAGACTGTCTCTAACAACACCCCCCCCCCCCCAGGCATCAGTCCCCTCAGGCCATTATCAAGAACAAACACAAGACAAAATTGAGCCCCCGGCCAGGCGTTGAGGACGGGAATCACCCTTAACGACCCAACCATCGCCAGTCGACAACGACGGTCATTAGGGCAAATCGCCAGCTCATTGCCCCCCATTAATCATTACATATCGTGGGGCCAGCGGGCGCCCCTGACTACCTGATGGGTAGTTAGCAGACGTCTTGCTGGCTTGTTTAGCTCAGTGCCACGCATGGGGGGGAGGGAGGGAGGGGGGGGAAGAGGGGGGTGAGGGGGGGAGAGAGGGGGAGAGGTTAGGAGGGGGGGGGGGGTGAGTGGGGTTTAAGGAAAAGGGTTAGGAGGTGGTGGCCGACCTGACTGGCATGGGGAGAGGGAGGGGATGGGGGGAAGGGATGGGGAGGAGGGGATGGGGAGGAGGGGATGGGTACGAGGGGATGGGGGAGAGGGGAAGGGGAGGAGGGGTAGGGGGAGGAGGGAATGGGGAAGAGGAAGGGATGGGTAGGAGGGGATAGGGTAGAGGAAGGAATGGGTAGAGAGGATGGGGTAGAGGAGGGGATGGGGGCGAGGTAGGGGGGAAAGGGGGGACAGTTGGATCACATAGTTACGATGATAATTACGAAATGAACTAGTTACCTGAGGAGTAGTGTACCATCCTGGCTTCCCTGGTTCCAACTACGACGGTCACGCTTACGAGGAACTCATGTCGCAATCACTCCTCCTTACAGGTCACGCACGCACGCACGCAATCACCCCTCCACCTTAGGCCACACACGCACACACTCACCCCCAAACAAGGCCACACATGCTACACCTCAAGGTTTTTACATAATGGCTCAATCGGCAGTTATCGCATGTACAGATTCACGAATAAGTGAAGCGATGACTTACGGGCTCACCATAGCCCGTGCTACATGGACCGCTTCGTTCTGAGTAGCTAAATCTATAACAACAACAGACAACATTACGATCGATTGATCGACATTGGCCGGATTCACGAAGCAGTTACGCAAGCACTGACGAACCTGTCCGTCTTTTCTTAATCTTAGGCGGCTTTGTTTACAATTATTAAACAGTTAATGAGGTCCGAAGCACCAGGAGGCTGTTTATAACAATAACAACAGTTGATTGGCAAGTTGTGTGTGTGTGTGTGTGGGGGGGGGGGAGAATTGCGTGTGTGTGACCTTAGATGCGAGTTTGCGCGTGTAGAATAAAAAAAAAGAGATATTGATGGCCCCACCACAATCACCCTTGAGCCACCAAGACCATTAGCCACAATCCGAACAATCATTGTTAGAAATCGTCTTGGAGTCAACTCAACTAATCATCGCAGCAAAGCCTCAAGAGCTGCTCATCTCATAACGGCCCTAACCACCAAACAAGCCTATGTGAATGGTCGTTACCCATTCACATAGACTCGAATGGGTCATTACGCTACCACGTACTGGAATCACACAACCATCAACGCCCACAAAAAAAAAAATGCTTTCCATAGCGTTAACAAAACCGGTTACAGGCCGTAGGCCTAAATTCCCATAACAACATCCCACCAACATAACCCCCCCCCCCCACATAACCCACATCCCCAACAACATATACCATCTGAATGTTGTTTAAGATTCGCTACATGGAACAAAAAGTTCCAAGTAGCACGGGCTATGGTGAGCCCGTAGTGGGCTACCTTGTGACCCAAGGCGAAAAATAAGTCTTTTTTTTCCCCACACCCTCTGAGAAAGAGCAGTCAAATCATCATCTAAAATGTTTGTTCACCCTCTTCCATCTGGACGGCGTATGTGTGTGTGTATAGGGAGTGTGGTGGTGTATATGGTGTCCTCCATGATCCAACTGTTTCGCAATTTGCTTCAAGAGGTGATCTGAGAGATAGGTCCGGCACAGCTAAACCCGTTTGTTGTTATTGCATATTGAATGGTTCTCAGGTCAAGCCTGGTGGTAGTGGTGGTAGTGGTGGTGGTTGTGTGGTGGTGGTGGTGATGGTGGTGGTGGTGGTGGTGGTGGTGGTTGTGTGGTGGTGGTGGTGGTGGTGGTGGTGGTGGTGGTGGTGGTAGTGGTGGTGGTAGTGGTGGTGGTGGTGGTGGTTGTGTGGTGGTGGTGGTGGTGGTGGTGGTGGTGGTGGTGGTTGTGTGGTGGTGGTGGTGGTTGTGTGGTGGTGGTGGTGGTGGTGGTGGTGGTGGTGGTGGTTGTGTGGTGGTGGTGGTGGTGGTGTGATGGTGGTGGTGGTGGTGGTGGTGGTGGTAGTGGTGGTGATGGTGGTGGTGGTGGTGGTGGTGGTGGTGGTTGTGTGGTGGTGGTGGTGGTGGTGGGTAGTGGTGGTGGTGGTGGTGGTGGTGGTGGTGGTGGTGATGGTGGTAGTGGTGGTAGTGGTGGTGGTGGTAGGGGTGATGGTGGTGTTGGTGGTGGTGGTGTTGGTGGTTGTGTGGTGGTGGTGGTGGTGGTGGTGGTGTGTTTGTTGTGTGGTGGTGGTGGTGGTGTGGTGGTGGTGGTGGTGGTGGTGGTAGTGGTGGTGGTGGTGGTAGTGGTGCTGGTGGTTGTGGTGGTTGTGTGGTGGTGGTGGTGGTGGTGGTGGTAGTGGGTGTGTGTGGTGGTGGTGGTAGTGGTGGTGGTGGGTGTGTGGTGGTGGTGGTGGTAGTGGTAGAGGTGATAGTGGTGGATATAGAAGGGGTACAGTGGTTGCTATAGAGGGGGTTTTCAAAGACAGACAGACACTAATTATTACCAAACTGTTAATAATTATAGAAAACGAAAGATCAATAACAAAAGAGAAAACGATAAAGCACAGAGAATAATTAAGATGAAGAACAGGAAAAAGAGAAAGAAAAAAAAAAACAGGGGAAAAAAGGAACCAAGAGAAGATAAGATGAGAAAGTAAAGATGAGAAAATAACAAGAAAAAAAGAAAGAAAAGTACAAATAAAAAAATGGATAGATAGGATATGGATAAGCCTAATATCCAGATCACGTGATCCACGCTCATTACCCCAATATCAATAAGAGATTTAGTACATCATTCCCAGCGATTATCCTTCGCTGAGAATCCAACCCGGGATAGGATTTCAGGATTAACTCTTCAGCCAATTAATCCTTGGTAATTCTTGCACTCTCCAAAATCCAAGTCTCATCTAATTCAGCGATTTTTTTTTACTTAATCGACCAATTCGTTTAAAAAGACGAGGTATTGGTACAAATTAAAGCACCCTAATAGTGACGTTTTCTATATATCGGCTTCGATGGGTTAGGTGGGTTGCTTGGGTTAAGTCAATTTTATTCAAAGAAGCCTTATTGGTGGATTTATTGCGAGGAATCCCCAGTGTGAGGATTTTTCTTAAATATCCTTCATTGTGGATTTCCTCCACGAATCCCTAATAGGTAGATTTATCCTCTTGAACACCTATTTGGTGCATTTCGCTTACAAATCTATAATGATGGATTTATTTATACGTGGATAAATCCACAAATATATCCATCTATATGTGGATTAATTTACTACGATAAATAAACAAATATCCATTTATTATGTAAAGAAAATCCACCATAAATCCACCCCCCACACACAACAACCACAACTACCCCCACACAACAACCACAATCACCCCCACACAACAACCACAATCACCCCCACACAACAACCACAATCACCCCCACACAACAACCACAATCACCCCCACACAACCACAACTACCCCCACACAACAACCACAACTACCCCCCACACAACAACCACAATCACCCCCACTCAACCACAACTACCCCCCACACAACAACACAATCACCCCCACACAACCACAACTACCCCCACACAACAACCACAACTACCCCCACACAACAACCACAATCACCCCCACACAACAACCACAATCACCCCCACACAACAACACAATCACCCCCACACAACCACAACTACCCCCCACACAACAACCACAATCACCCCCATACAACAACCACAACTACCCCCCACACAACAACCACAATCACCCCCACACAACAACCACAATCACCCCCACACAACCACAACTACCCCCACACAACAACCACAATCACCCCCATAACAACAACCACAACTACCCCCCACACAACAACCACAATCACCCCCACACAACAACCACAATCACCCCCACACAACCACAACTACCCCCACACAACAACCACAATCACCCCCCACACAACCACAACTACCCCCCACACAACACACAATCACCCCCAACAACAACCACAACTACCCCCCACACAACAACCACAATCACCCCCCACACACAACCACAACTACCCCCACACAACAACCACAATCACCCCCACACAACCACAACTACCCCCACACAACAACACAATCACCCCCATACAACAACCACAACTACCCCCCACACAACAACACAATCACACCCCTACACAACAACCACAATCACCCCCACACAACAACCACAATCACCCCCACACAACAACCACAATCACCCCTACACAACAACCACAATCACCCCCACACACAACCACAATCACCCTACACAACAACCACAATCACCCCCACACAACAACCACAATCACCACCACACAACAACCACAATCACCCCTACACAACAACCACAATCACCCCTACACAACAACCACAATCACCCCCACACAACAACCACAATCACCCCCACACAACAACCACAATCACCCCCCACACAACAACCACAATCACCCCTACACAACAACCACAATCACCCCCACACAACAACCACAATCACCCCTACACAACAACCACAATCACCCCCACACAACAACCACAATCACCACCACACAACAACCACAATCACCCCTACACAACAACCACAATCACCCCTACACAACAACCACAATCACCCCCACACAACAACCACAATCACCCCCCCACAACAACCACAATCACCCCCACACAACAACCACAATCACCCCCACACAACAACCACAATCACCCCTACACAACAACCACAATCACCCCTACACAACAACCACAATCACCCCCACACAACAACCACAATCACCCCCACACAACAACCACAATCACCCCCACACAACAACCACAATCACCCCTACACAACAACCACAACTACTAACAAGACTCCAGACACATTATAACCTAACCTATTTTCCCCACCATCATAACCCTTAAAACAATCCCACACACAATTAACAATCATTCTACACCACAACCGCTTCATACAACCCTCCCCCCCTAGACACACACAGTAACCAACCACTATCCAGGACAGAGTGCCAAGAGTGCCAAAAACAAGCCTATCCGCACTGCAGACTTTATCATTGTTATGCAAAAAGTCTGAAGTTTGACCTAATTATTCCCGGGAAATTTGACTACTCTATTCCATATATCCGGTACTCCTTTCTTTCCCTCTTCCCTCCCTTTTCCCCCTTTCACTAACTAGGATTTTTATCCTTTCCTGTTTATCTAACTACTCTCCATCTTCCCCTCTCCCTATATCCACCCATTCTTTAACTACCTTCTACCCCATTCCCATTATTTATCTTCCTCCTTCTCCCCCATCCTCTAACACCTCCTTCCCTCCCTCCTCCATCAATCTGAGTGTCTATGCTATGCTAAAATTTCCATTTTACACGCGTATGCTTACGAGATTATATGGTAATCAGAATTATGATGGAGTAAGTGATAGGTAGAGGGAGCAAGTGTGTGTGTGTGTGTGGTGTGTGTGTGTGTGTGTGTGTGTGTGTGTGTGTGTGTGTGTGTGTGTGTGTGTGTGTGTGTGTGTGTGAGTGTGTGTGTGAGTGT
>NW_025554546.1:0-18851 GCF_020424385.1 Procambarus clarkii
TTGATGTGACAATGTGCATTGACTTTTGTAACTACCTTATCAAGATTATAACCTGCTTGGCTATTTGAATTGTGGGGCTCAGTCCCTGAGCACATTGTGTGCCTCTGTAACACTCCACTATCGCTCATAGGATGGGTATGAGGTGCATAATAAATGAACTAAACTAAGCTCTGCCTTTTTGATAACATATACAATTATAAGCTTTATTTGTGAATCTCAATTAATTTAACAATATATCACAGAGCCTGTATGGTTCGGTGAGATGAGCGAAGAGACATGGGAGATTTTACATAAGTATAGTACATGGTAGTGTAAGTAGCGAACGCATGTCAACGAATAACGAGTATATATAACAAAACTATTGTCCTATGAAGTCGATTTAACTTCCAAACATATATTTTTTAATAAATGTTAAATGTTTTCTGGCTAGTTATGTTATTTGTGATAATTTGTGCAGAGAAGTGCGACAACTCCTCTGCTCTCCTCTCACTATATTATGCACTAATCTACCCCTATCTTAATTATGGTATCTGTGCATGGGGGTCTACCACTGCAAACCACCTTAAGCCCATCATCACACAGCAAAAATCTGCTATCAGAATAATAACTAACTCTGCTTTCAGACAACACTCAGCTCCCTTGTTTAAATCCCTAAACTTGCTAAATATTAACTCCCTCCACACATTCTCTTGTGTCAACTACATTTACAAAACCCTGTTCTTAAATGCAAACCATGCTCTGAAACTCTCCCTGGACAGATGTAATAGGACCCATTATCACCACACCAGAAATAAATATCTCTTTGATATCCCCAGGGTCAAACTTAATCTGTGTAAACACTCTATGCAAATTAAGGGACCTAGTCTATGGAACTCACTCCCTAGTGAATTGAAAAACTGTAAAACTTTTGCCTTATTTAAAAGCAAAACCAAAAAGTACCTAACTTCATCTATTTAGTTTCCTACACTGAGCTTTAAATTTGCTCTGTACCTAGTGTTACCCAATCTCCTAATTTTTATGTAATATCAAACAACCTTATAATTGTGTTCATTGCTGTCTTCTTTTATGTGCTAGCCATATGCTGTATTGTGACTACCAATTTTTGTCAACTACCATCCAAGCTGTCATTGCAATCAATCTTATATTGTTTCTGCTGTATTGTGCCTACCAATTTGTTGTCAACTACCATTTTAAGCTGTCATTGCAATCAATCATAGCTACCTATGTGCTTTAATATACTGTACCTATAATTTTCTCTCATCTTCTTTTTTTTCATTCCATGTAATCTGTTATCATTTTTTTGTCTATAAATTTTGCAAGTATTTACCTCCTTAAAATTTTCTTAGATTAAGGACCTGCCCGAAACGCTGCGCGTGCTAGTGGCTTTACAAGACTGTAATTACCATATTTGTATCCTCACATTCCTTATGTACATTCTTGTATATGCATAAATAAATAAAAATAAAATAATAAACAACTGGATATGCCAACAAACACTTTCCAAACAACGATATATCTTGGATAAGTCGCTCCACAACATTGACGCTTGGACCGTCGACTTCCTTTGATGCTACTTATTTCATAATGAAATTATATTAGTTTGGAGTAAATATATGTTTCTCATGTTATGCATTCAGCACCCACATTATAGTGAGTAAATATACCATATTACTTTATTACTTAAATAATGCTAGGAGGGTTTGAGTAGCTTTGGGTCTTTAGTGGACAGAATCTCCAATAGATGGGGCGAGAGTCGCCCATCTCTCTCGCCCGAGCAAGAGTCGAAACTTACAATACAATACAATACAATTTTATTTAGGTAAGGTACATACATACAATAAATTTTTACAAGGATTGTTTGACTTATAGGTAGAGCTAGTACATACAATGCCTAAAGCCACTATTACGCAAAGCGTTTCGGGCATGATAAACTTAAATGACAAGCTTAATACTAATTGAGCATAATGAGTAGAATGAAAACAAGAAATGAAAACATAGATGAAAAAGCAGCACAAATACAATTATGTCGACAAACAGCGCTTTTTAAAGAAAAAAAACAGACATTGGTTGACAATAGAAGGGTAAGGTAGGTTACAGGGAATTTATTAGGTATAGCTTCACTTTTAACTTAAACTGGTTGAGAGAGGTACAGTCTTTAACATGGTTGGGAAGGTCATTCCACATTCTGGGCCCCTTGATTTGTAGAGCATTTCTAGTTTGATTAAGTCGTACTCTAGGAATATCAAAACTGTATTTATTTCTGGTGTGATGCTCATGGGTTCTGATACAACCTTCTATGAAGCTTTTGAGATCAGGATTGGCATTATAGTTTAGCGTTTTATATATGTATAATACACATGAGAGAATGTGCAGTGACTTAATGTCTAACATTAAGTCACATAACATATTCAGAGATTTAAGTAGGGGTACCGAGTGATGTCTGGGGCCAGAATTGGATATTGTCCTAATAGCAGCTTTGTGTTGAGTAATTAGAGGACGTAAGTGATTTTGGGTAGTAGAGCCCCAAGCACAAATACCATAGTTGAGATATGGATAGATAAGGGAGTAATAGAGAGTCACCAGGGCAGGGCGTGGTACATAATATCTGATCTTAGAAAGAATGCCCACAGTTTTTGAAACTTTTTTTGATATGTTTAGAATGTGTCCCTGGAAATTCAGCTTGTGGTCAATGAGAATGCCAAGGAATTTGCCATCTAATTTGTTACAAATTTGGGTATTGTTTATTTTGAGATTTATTTGATTAGAGGATTTATTGCCAAACAGAATATAGAAGGTTTTGTCAATGTTAAGGGTGAGTTTGTTGGCAGTTAGCCACAGATGGACTTTATTTAGCTATTTATTTATTTATTTATTTATGCATATACAAGAATGTACATAAGGAATGTGAGGATACAATTATGGTAATTACAGTCTTGTAAAGCCACTAGCACGCGCAGCGTTTCGGGCAGGTCCTTAATCTAAGAAAATTTTAAGGAGGTAAATACTTGCAAAATTTATAGACAAAAAAATGATAACAGATTACATGGAATGAAAAAAAAAAAATGAGAGAAAATTATAGGTACAGTATATTAAAGCACATAGGTAGCTATGATTGATTGCAATGACAGCTTAAAATGGTAGTTGACAACAAATTGGTAGGCACAATACAGCAGAAACAATATAAGATTGATTGCAATGACAGCTTGAATGGTAGTTGACAAAAATTGGTAGTCATAATACAGCATATGGTTAGCACATAAAAGAAGACAGCAATGAACACAATGATAAGGTTGTTTGATATTACATAAAAATTAAGAGATTGGGTACCACTAGGTACAGAGCAAATTTAAAGCTCAGTGTAGGAAACTAAATAGATGAAGTTAGGTACTTTTTGGTTTTGCTTTTAAATAAGGCAAAAGTTTTACAGTTTTTCAATTCACTAGGGAGTGAGTTCCATAGACTAGGTCCCTTAATTTGCATAGAGTGTTTACACAGATTAAGTTTGACCCTGGGGATATCAAAGAGATATTTATTTCTGGTGTGGTGATAATGGGTCCTATTACATCTGTCCAGGGAGAGTTTCAGAGCATGGTTTGCATTTAAGAACAGGGTTTTGTAAATGTAGTTGACACAAGAGAATGTGTGGAGGGAGTTAATATTTAGCAAGTTTAGAGATTTAAACAAGGGAGCTGAGTGTTGTCTGAAAGCAGAGTTAGTTATTATTCTGATAGCAGATTTTTGCTGTGTGATGATGGGCTTAAGGTGGTTTGCAGTGGTAGACCCCCATGCACAGATACCATAATTAAGATAGGGGTAGATTAGTGCATAATATAGTGAGAGGAGAGCAGAGTTAGGAACATAATATCTGATTTTGGAGAGTATACCAACTGTCTTAGAGACTTTCTTAGTTATGTGTTGAATGTGGGTGCTGAAGTTGAGTCTCTTGTCTAGGAATAGGCCAAGAAACTTGCCATCATTTTTATTACTGATGTTAATGTTGTCTATCTGTAGCTGAATAGCATTTGATGATTTGTTTCCAAATAAGATGTAGTAAGTCTTTTCGATGTTTAATGTTAGTTTGTTCGTTGACATCCATAAGTGGACTTTTTTTAATTCATTATTCACAACATTATTTAGTGTATGTGGGTTGAGGTTTGAGTAGATAAGGGTAGTATCGTCAGCAAACAATATAGGTTTGAGAATATTAGAGACATTAGGCAGATCGTTTATATATATAAGAAATAGAAGAGGTCCTAAGATGCTGCCCTGTGGCACTCCAACGGTAATTGGTAGAGTGGAAGAAGTTGTATCATTGATGGTTACATATTGGTGTCTGTCACTAAGATAGGATCGGATGTAGTCAAGGGCAAGGCCTCGGATTCCATAATGCTGGAGTTTAAATAAGAGGTAGTTGTGATTAACAGTATCAAAGGCTTTTCTTAGGTCAATGAAGAGTCCAATCGGAAACTCATTTTTGTCAAGGGCTGAGTAGATAATGTCAAGGAGACTAATGATTGCATCATTGGTACTCTTTTGGGACCGGAAGCCAAACTGGCAGGGGCTGAGTATGTCGAATTTTACGAGGTAGGAATAGAGCTGTTTGTAAATAATTTTTTCAAATATTTTTGATAGAATGGGTAGATTTGATATTGGTCTATAATTGTTTATGTCCGCCGGATTGCCTGCTTTATGGACTGGCGTTACTCTTGCTTTTTTGAGGATATCAGGGAAGGTGTGACACTCTATAGATTTGTTGAACAGTACTGCTATGGGTGGGGCAAGGGCATGGGAGGCTCTCTTGTACACAATGGACGGAATTTCACTGGTGTTCCCTGCCTTGGTTTTTAGAGAGTGTATGATGGACACAACATGTGCCGGGCTGATTGGTGAAAGGAGAAGAGAGTTTGGATAGCCTGAGAGATAAAGCCTGAGAGATATGTGTTAATATGTGTCTGAGTCTGTGGGATTTTACTGGCAAGATTAGCACCAACCGATGAAAAGAAACTATTAAATTCATTTGCCATTTCTAAATCAGTTGACGGTATATCCCCATCCTTGTAGAGTTTTATTTGGTTATGTGAGTGTTGTTTAGTTCCTAGGATACTAGAGATAGTTTTCCAAGTGTTTTTCATGTTACCTTTTGCTTCATTGAATCTATTCACATAATATGCAAGTTTTGCCTTTCTTATGATACTGGTAAGCATTGATGAGTACCTTTTAGCTACTTCCCTTGAAACTAGGCCAATCCTAACTTTCTTTTCATATTCATGTTTCTTGTTGATTGAGTTGAGAATGCCATTTGTGAGCCATGGATTGTTTAATCTTTTGTCAGTTACTTGCTTTGTAAGAAGGGGACAATGAAGGTTGTAGAGGCTTAGAGTTTTGGAGAGGAAGAGGTTAGCTAATGAATTTATATCATGGGTATTAATGAATTCAGAATCCCAGTTAATATTGTGAAGTGCCTCTGTAAGATTGTCTAAAGCTGATTCACTGTGTAGCCTAAATGAAAATTTCTTGCTTTTTGGTGGTGTTATGTCCATGTTCGCTATGAGAAAGGTAGGATAGTGGTCAGTTGTTCTGTCGTAGATTATACCAGATACAAGGGGAGCTGTTATGTTTGTCCATATGTGGTCCAAGGTAGTGGCTGATGTTTGAGTGACACGGGTAGGTTTGGTGATAGTGGGGATTAGCATACAGGAGTTCATGCTGTTAAGGAAATAGTCAACTTGAGAGCAGTTTTGTTGACCCAGGTCAATATTAAAGTCTCCTCCCAGAATGATGTGGTTTTTGTTGAGATTGTTGTTTATAATAAGATTCCTTAGGTTGTCTGAGAAAGAAGCTATGTTAGTATTAGGAAATCTATAGATGGCTCCAATAGTCAAAGAGGATTTAAGGGATTTAATTGTAAACTGAGCAAAAGTATATTCACAGTAGTCATCTCTGTCACTAATAACACTGTTGCAGATAAATGTATCTCGGTAATATATAGCTGTGCCACCACCTTTCTTATTAGGCCTACAGTTATGAATGGCTTTATAACCAGCTAAGTTGTAGAGTTGGGTATAGTCTTTATTTAGCCAAGTTTCTGTTAAAATAATGAACGATAGGTTAGTACCTAGTGCTGTGAGTAGTGCATTTAAATCGTCAAAATGTTTACCAAGTGATGTTCCAAGCTCAGTATTTACTGTGGCATTTAGAGCAAGGGGATCAGGACTGGAGTAAATGAAGGTTGTGTGGTTTAAACCTTTGTGGTTTGTGGAAGGTTGCTTAATTTAAAATTGATTTGGTAGGATTTGTTTGTTCACAAACATGATATATTTCATTTGGTGCAATCATAATAATGTTCATATCTCGGTCTTTCAGGAGGCATATAAGATTTTAGGCTTTATTAGCGTATCTTTGTTAATTATACAATATATCGGCAAGTGCGTAGGCGTCTGCACTCCATGCCCGACAAGCTACTGAGCGCCGGTCCATAGAATTACCCAAATCGGCCCAACCTTTGGCGTCCGCTGATTGGTGGGAGGTGGAGGATTGCCCCACACTCTTCGTTTTTGCACGTGGTGATACAGGAAATTGTGCATTTGTTCTCGATTATTGACAGCGTCGAAGAAATGGCTGAGGCGGTATGCCTAAGTGGTAGTGAGGAGGACAGACAAGATGATAATCGACCGTTTGAATTAGTAGTGAACAAAAAGAAACGGAGAAATAATAACAGACAGCGAGACAGTGAGAGTGACGATGAGATTGCAAAGAGACCAAAGAATGAGACCCTACTCGGCAAGACTCAAGACAAGCAAGACAAGACAAGAAGGAAGAGGCTGTTGTTCCCTACAATATGCCAATTGAATTTCCACCAAAAGCTAGAGTGGACGGTACGTCTGGCTAAACAATGTTTGGAATACGAACCACTTTTCAAGGAGGGTCTTCACCGGCCCTACATAACAGTTGGGACTGAACAGGCCGTGGAACGCCTCACGACGGTTGGTTTTGAGAATGTAGTGATGGTTCCTCCAGAAGAAGGTATGTTGCACACAAAGATCATAGTTTTCAAGTTTCCAACTTATTTGTATCCTGACTGTCTTCTTCTTAACAATGATAATGTTGTCTGGGCAAAGAGGAACAGTGTTCGTGGTGACAAACGAAGCCAGGTTGTTGCCTTGGTAAAGGGTGAGGCGCCGGAGAAAATTTTGTGCAAGGACTAGGCTATAGGAACGTTGCAAAATACGTTGAGGAGCCCATACTGTGCATGAAGTGTTCACGTTGGGGACATATGGCATGGAAATGCCAGTTTGACCCCAGGTGTCGGTATTGTGGGAAAAATCACGACTCGCGAGAGTGTAGAGTCAAGATTGAAAGAAGTGAAAAAATCATCCCATTTTGTTGCAACTGTCGAGGCAGCCACAATGCTGGTTCCTCTCTATGCCCCATGAAGCCTCATCTGAAAGAGACTAGAACGGGTCCTACAAGCAGGATAGATGTATCCTCGCAGCAAGGAAAAATTGTGCAAGAGGAACATGGAGGAAACAGTTGGAAGCCAACGGCAGCCCCTATGATCAATGTGTGGGAAAAAGGGACGGAGAAAGTAAAGGCGAGCTTAGGGAAAGTACATCATGCAGTGGAAAAACTGAAACCTTGTGACGACAAGGTTCAGGACAATATGGTCACCTCTGAGGTTGGTAATCAAATTTTGGAGTATCTAAAAAAACTAGATAAGAGGATTGAGGCATTGGAAAAATTGGCTATGGAAGGTAGACGGGGTGAAGATGGTGGTGAAACAGGACGTGTAATTGAAAGTAAAACGGGACGTGAAATGGAAAGTGAAACGTGCGTAGAAGAAAGTAATGATGTGCATGAGGTAACGATGATAGAGGATAGTCAGGAGAATACACTTTCTAGTAGTGTTAGCGGTGTTCAACCTCCTGTTGTGACAAATGGTGAAAGAACGGTTAAAGTAAAACGGGTTACAGAAATAACAAAGAAAATAGATATGAAAAATATTGCCTTCGATGTTAGTAGTAGTTGTGAAGGTGAGGAGAAAGAAAAAATGTTACGGTGTTGGAAGGAAGTTTCTAAGGTACTCTTGTATCTCATGGAATGTGACGGACAGGGCAAAGGTAGTTTTATTATTAATCATGGATGAAAGTAAATTGAGAATATTATCTTGGAACATTAATGGATTAAAAACTAGAGCGGTGGATGTACACTATTATATTCTTAGAGAGGATATTGACATAGTAGCACTCCAGGAAACTGGGGATAGGGACGGTAGCATACTGAGGCTAAATGGCTATAGAGGCTTTCACTTATATGCTGATGGAGGAACTAGGGGGGTCTCATGTTATGTCAAAAGTATCATACCTGCCGAGATAACTGGAATCCCTCAGAGATATAGAGGTATTGAAAGTATTAGCTTGCGGATACAATTAAAGGACCGAGAGTTAAATTTCATTAATCTATACATCTCTGATAGCTCCCTTGATTTACGATACTTGCCAGATTCCTTCTTTTCTGAAGATACACTTGTGGTAGGGGATTTTAATGCCAGACATCCAGCTTTAGGATCAAGGGGTAAAGCAAATAGGAATGGTTGCAGATGGTACCAGTTTTTGCAGGAACATGAAGATGTTCAACTGCTGGGCGAGCCCTCTCCTACTCATTTGAGGGGAGGGAGATTAGATTATGCTTGTTTAATAAATGCTGAGGGCATAGAGGGGAATTGTCTTACTGTGGATGAAATGCTAAGTAATCATTTGCATTACAAATACAGCTTAAACTAGATAAAAAGCATGCCTGCCTTCAGAGGAAAAGGTTAAAGTTTAATGAGGGAGAATTAAGGGGTCTTGTTGGCCATATTAAGTCTTGGTATGATACTTATAAGCCGGTTTCGGCAGAAGCATTTATGAAGATTTAATTAAGGAGGTAGGTGTATTTAATGCAACATTGAACCGGAAACCATCTAGTATAAAAAGGCATCCCCCAGAAAAGAAAATTATACACATGACAAGATGCTTAAGAGGTGGACGTTAACAATGAGGAGAGCTCACAGGGATTGGAATAGGAATGGTAGGACTGAGGAAGGGAAGAATGCTCTACTGGCAGTTGCTAGGCTGTGTGGGGAGAAGAGAAAGGAAATTAGGAGCAAGTATTGGCAGGAATTTGCAGAGAAAGTTGGGAGTAACAGAAACTTGAAGGAAATCTGGCAAGACGTAAATAAAATAAGGGGTAAAAAGCACAATTTTGTTGCACATCCAGACCCGCAAGGAATTGCAAATGGGCTCGTAAATAAATGGGCGGAAGCTGCCAAACTTAGTTCATTACCCGCTGTAACGAGAGAGTCATTAGATTCTTGGAAAGATCTAAGAAAGGATTTTATACTTATAGCAGGTAACAGTGGTGATGTCACTTGCACAGGTATTACCAGAGAAGAACTAATAACGGCGATTAAAGTTGGGAAATCTACCGCACCTGGGGAGGATGGAGTAACTTATGAAATACTTAATGAACTTGCCACAATGACGAAAAGCCCACTTTTAGACCTCTTTAATATTAGTTATAAAGAGGGCAGTATTCCCAGTAAAGGGAAAAAAGCTATGATCATCCCTATCCCTGTTATAAATGATATGAGTGGGGCTTCTATGGGGTACTGGTACTATTAAGGGGTATAGGTAGTTAGAAGACAGGAGTATCAAATATGGGAGAGCTAAAAGGCCCGGCCCCCAAAATAAACTATCCACAGTAGTAATAACTTGCTACAAGACCAAATATGTTAGTCTAAGGGTTGATCACTGCGCTCCCACCTTGGAAGAAGAGATACTCTGTAATTCATGTACTTATTTATTAACCCGTTAACAACCCCCCATATACACTCACACCAATAACAATAATAATAATAACTTTACCACACTATCTTACGTTAAAAGCCTTGGTCCACGTAGGCAGGATACAAGGTTTACACTACTAACAAGCTAGGGTAAAGTACTACTGGATAAGCACTGAAGCTGGATGCAGCTTAGGGTAGTGAAACCACGTGGGACCCTAATACAAAACACAACACTTAGGGGTACCCAAACACTGGCAAAATACTATCCCCAGGTCTCACCAATCGTTACTACCAGAGTAGGCACACTCACTAATGCCCTGTACTTAGCTTAAGGATACAGGAACTTCAGGTAAGGGAAATAAGTAAGAGGAGAAGGAAGGAGAGTAGGGGAGCAGCCACAGAGTAGGTCTATACCGCACCACACCAGCCAGAGAAGACCGAGCTAGCCACCAGCTGCCTCCCTCATGTTGTGGTGCCGGGAGGAGCCTAATTGATCGTGCAGCTAAGCACATTAAAGATCTTCCCCTATGCAACGTATTGTTACTTTATGAATGATTAGAAAGTATTAGTAAGCAAAGTTGGTGCCTATGTTATTATTTAATAATCAACCCCCAGCTCAGTCTTTAAATGCTCTTTGAGAAACAATAATAGTCTTACGTCTGGCAGGGAAGATACAAACAATTGACATTCTAGATGCCCAACTGTGCTACCAGGAAGTTTAATAGCTCAATTTTGACCTCTGGTTTCCACTGGAGAACCCAGGGTCGTAACACTCCTCCCCCCTTCAGAGAAAAAAAATGTGACTACTAGAATAGTAGTCATATTTTTTTGTAAGAGTATACAGAGAACAAAAAGAAAAACATATGACAAAAACAAAAAATAAATCAAAAGCAATTTCTCTGCAAAAAAAAAATACAAAGGAGTTCTCTGAAAAAAAAAAAAACATACACAACAAAAATAAAAGAACAGGGAAGTAAATAAATTGGACACGGAATATTTAATGTCACAGGAGAACCTAAAAAAAAATTAACTAAAGCATGACGGTTGGTAAATGGCTTTCTGTGGCTCAGATGAATGTTATTCAGGCAACCGGGACAGAGCGTCGGCTATCATGTTGAGTCTGCCCAGTAGGTGGGTAATGGAAAGATTGAAGTCCTGTAGGTACAACGCCCACCTGAGGATGCGTTTATTCTTACCCTTCATCTGAGTCAGGAAGACTAGTGGGTTATGGTCCGTGTACACTTCCACTATATTACCTGTGAGGTAAACTTCGAACTTTTTACATATTAACACTAGCGCCAACGCCTCTTTTTCTACCACTGAATAATTGCGTTGCGCCTTGTCGAATTTCACAGAGTAATAATATACTGGGTGTTCCACCTGATTATCCCCAGTTTGCAACAACACTGCACCAGCACCCGAGTCAGACGCGTCAACATGAATTTTGAACGGTCGGTCGAACCTTGGACTAGCAAGCACTGGGGCGGAAGCTAAGATCAATTTCAAATTTTTAAATGCCTCTGCACAGTCTGATGACCACTTAAATTTAACGGCTTTCCGCAACAAGTCTGTGAGAGGAGTGGCAACACTGGAAAAGTTCTGACAAAAACGTCGATAGTACGCACACATACCGATAAATCTTTGAACGTCCTTTTTAGACTTTAGTACTGGATACTCCAGAATGGCATTGATTTTATCTTGCCGAGGTAACACTTTTCCTTGGCCCACTTCATAACCGAGGTACGTCACTGTGCCTTGGCCAAAATGACACTTTTTAGCATTTAAGGTAAGATTTGCCCTTTTCAAGATGGCAAACAACTGGCGTAACCTAGCTATGTGGTCAGCCCAATTACTGTCAAACAGCACGATATCATCTAAATACGCCCGACAATTTGGCACCTTAGCGAGTAGAGAGTTCATGAGTCTCTGGAACGTGGCAGGGGCATTACGCAAGCCGAACGGTAACACTTGATACTCAAAAACACCCTCGGGTGTCACGAACGCGGTGAGCTGTTTAGCACGTTCAGTGAGTGGGATTTGATAATACCCCCTCGAGAGGTCGAATTTCGAAACGTACTTGGCATTTCCCAACTCGTCGATGCAGTCCTCGAGGAGGGGCAGTGGATAGGCATCCACAATGGTCACCTTGTTGAGCTGCCGATAGTCGGTGCATAATCGCCAGGAGCCGTCTGGTTTGGGGACCAAAAGGCAGGGCGAGCACCAAGAGCCCTGGCTCGGCCGGATGAGGCCGTGCTGGAGCAAGAAGTCGACCTCCTTCCGTACGATGGCCTTCTTTTCTGGACTCATCCGATAGGGTTGAAGGCGAATGGGAGTGTGGTCCGTCAACTCGACATCATGGCAAATGGCATCAGTCTGGGTCGGGACCTCCCCGAACAGACTGGAGAATTCATCAACCAACGACTGCACCTCTTCACGTTGGGCCATCTGCAAATGGGAGAGTCCCTCCACAGCATTCACAGAACTAGAATTATTGAAAATGAGATTAGTTGGGTCCCCAGAACAATCATCCCCTCTCTCACTGGAAATGGAAACATTGGTTAGTGCAATGGGCCTGGGGCCCTGGAACTTCTTCAGTCGATTTACATGTATGAGCATTACCTGGTTACGTTTGTCAGAGTGCCTCACTTTGTACGTGAGGTCCCCAGTCTTTTCTGTCACAATGTAGGGGCCTTCGTACTTGTGGGACATAGTGTTCCCTAGTCGAGGCTTTAACACCAGGACAGGGTCGCCAGGCTGAAATACCCGTAACTTAGATTTAGCATCGTTACGTTCTTTCATCTTTTCTTGGGCCTTGCCAAGATACTTTAATGCAGCCGCCTTGCAGTCCTTGAGTCTCTGGTGGTGTTGCGCAAAGAAAGCCGAACCTTCGGATAACGTTACGTTCCCTAACAGATTCTCCTGTAACATTTGCAAGGGTCCACGAACTTTATGGCCAAAGACTAACTCAAAAGGAGAACAGCCCAGTGAACTTTGTAATCCCTCTCTAGCCGCAAACAAAACATACGGTAAATTCTCATCCCAGAAGGTGTGGGAACTCTCGCACGATGTCTTCAACATCTGCTTCAGAGTTAGATGGAAACGTTCAATTACCCCCTGACTCTGTGGATGGTATGGGCTGGAAACCTTATGAGTTATTCCATGTTCCTTACAAAATTGCTCGAAAACATCAGACTTAAAATTAGTACCATTGTCAGTTTGCACGACCCGAGGCAGTCCAAAAGTGGAAAAAAATTGCAACATACGAGCAACAACAGTTTTTGCTCGGATGTTCCTTACAGCAAAAGCCTCTGGGTAACGAGTAGTGATACACATCATCGTGATTAGGTAAATATTACCAGACTTAGTTCTAGGTAATGGTCCAACACAGTCCATTACCACATGAGAAAATGGTTCCTCCGGCATGACAATAGGCCTTAGAGGAGCTTTAGGTGGAGTCTGGTTTGGTTTCCCAACCAGTTGACAAACAATACACGCATTACAAAATTTTGCCACATCGCTTTTCAGCTTGGGCCAGAAAAAATACTTTAAAATTTTGTGATACGTAATATTAATACCTTGATGTCCCCCCATAGGATCATCATGAGCAGCTGCCAAAACTCTTTCTCTATAGCAGGTCGGCAACATAACCTGGTGGACTACCTCCCACTCATTTGACAAGGGAGCACTCTGTGGTCTCCATTTTCTCATCAAAATCCGATCATTGTAGTAGTACCCAGTTGCTGCGTCTACAATTTCCTCCATAGAGACGGCTGTTTCATGACAATCTGCAAGAGTGGGGTCAGCTTTCTGTAACTCACTCAAGGAGGCATCTAGGCCTTGGTCAGATGCCATTGGCCGAGGCTCAACAGTGTTCTCCACCTCCCCACTACTCTCGGTAGATGGCGGTGGCAGGCTCTCCACAATGTCCTCGGCCACGTCATCGAGTCGGGCCATGAATGTGTCCGCGAGGTCCACTTGGCTTTCACCACTCGGAAAGCTCCTCGTGACCTCGGGATTTACCACCTTGGCAAGCACAGGGCTGCCCTTACATTTAAGTCCCATAGACCTGGTCACCGCGCACGTAGGGTACACAACATTATCCTCTGCGGCGGGTGGATCCAGGCAAACCTTAGGGGTAGGCAACATAATAGGCAGTCTGGAGTCCCCTACCTTATCCCCTTCTAAATCATTACCAACTATTACATCAACATTAGGGAAAGGTAGGTATGAAGTGACTCCGACTGTACAAACACCCTTGTGGAAATCAGATTCCAGGGTAACCTTATGGAGGGGTACTGCCCGAGTATCACTAGTGACACCCTCGACCAGTACCACCTCTCCAGTGTCGAGAGTGTTGGCACCTTGCAACGCACTCTCTAAAATTAAAGTCTGGATGGCACCGGTGTCTCGGAAGATCACCACGTCCTTCCAGGAAGAACCCTCAGACAAAAGTAGTCTCCCTTTCGATAAGAATGGGGTAAGCAAGTCCAACCACTGTGGGTTGGAGGTCTTACTCCCTAACCCTTCCGAAGGCCTCAAGCCCTGTGTCACAACTAGAGCATTGGGTCTTTTTTCTGGGTGCAGTTGCCAACAACGGCTAATAGTGTGGTTTGGACGATTACAGTGACCACAAAAACGTCGGGGAGAAGAGACATTAACAGAATTACCCTTCGGTTCACCTTTAGGTGCCGTTGGGCTAGACACGTACTTTAACAGGGTTAGTTATGGCTGAAACAGAAGGTGCATTAGTTAAAGGGTTAGAATGAGCTGGTCTGGACTGGCTGTGGGTATAAGGTTTGCTACTCTGTGGGGTATAATTATTTTTATTGGGCCTTTTGCCCGCCAATTGGTAGTTTTCTGCCAACTTGGCCAAATCCCCTATTTTAGAATTTAACTCTATCCTTCCTTTAATGTACTGTGATACGTTCTCTGGCATAACATCTATAAAATGCTCCATTAAAATTAAGTTCCTGAGAGCCTGGTATGTTTCGGCTTTCGCCGAGCGAATCCATCTATCAAATAATCGAATTTGATCATTCACAAATTCAGTGAGCGGTTGGTTGTGAGTAGGCCTAAGGTTACGATAAACTTGGCGGTGAGCTTCAGGAGTAATTTCATATGCCCGCAAAATACATTCCCTGACTTTATCATATTCGAAACACTCGTCGTCAGGCATGTTTATAAAAATATCTTGTGCTTTACCCCTAAGTCTTCCCTGTAGGATTTTCACCCACTCTTCCTTTGGCCAGTTCATGGACGTGGCCACTCTCTGAAAATGGTTGAAAAACTTTTCAGGGTCAGACTCGGAAAATTCAGGCAAATTATGCTTTTTCTCATAATGCCTGGGGTTTGAATCCCCGGCAGGTGGAGGTCCAGTGGCATTCGCTCTAATTCTAGCCTCCTCGGTTTTGAGTTTTTGCTCCTCTAATTTTATTTTTGCTAACTCTAAAGCTAATTCACTTTCCCTATGAGTTGCACTTTCTGCTTGGCTAGGCTGGCATAAAGGTGTATCACTTGCCAATAGTTGTTCATCAATACAATGTTGTAATATTTCATTCACCAAAGTCCACTTTTTATCTGCGACATTTAATTCTAGGCCAAATTCCTGGCCTAACAATACTAAATTAGACTTTTTAAGTTTCTTTATCTCTACCACTGAAGGCTCCCTTGCCAGGTTCTGCATTTCAGAAGACATCACTAATAATTTTAGCTCCCAGCCAGAGAAAAAATTAAAAAATAAAAATTGGAAAAAAAACAAAAATTTGCACGGCCCCTAACACAATTAAGGCCACACTAACCTTAATCGTGAAGGGATCCAGCTGGGTGTCCAGTCAGTGCAAGAATGTCCTTTGCTAGATGAGCTGGACCCTAGGCTAGCACACAACCATTCTGCGGAAATAAAAAATTTTAATTTTGGGCACTCAAGAATCTAATTTTTTACACTTATAATGTTCATCCCGGACGGGCCCCCACTTGTTACAATTGATATGAGTGGGGCTTCTATGGGGTACTGGTACTATTAAGGGGTATAGGTAGTTAGAAGACAGGAGTATCAAATATGGGAGAGCTAAAAGGCCCGGCCCCCAAAATAAACTATCCACAGTAGTAATAACTTGCTACAAGACCAAATATGTTCGTCTAAGGGTTGATCACTGCGCTCCCACCTTGGAAGAAGAGATACTCTGTAATTCATGTACTTATTTATTAACCCGTTAACAACCCCCCATATACACTCACACCAATAACAATAATAATAATAACTTTACCACACTATCTTACGTTAAAAGCCTTGGTCCACGTAGGCAGGATACAAGGTTTACACTACTAACAAGCTAGGGTAAAGTACTACTGGATAAGCACTGAAGCTGGATGCAGCTTAGGGTAGTGAAACCACGTGGGACCCTAATACAAAACACAACACTTAGGGGTACCCAAACACTGGCAAAATACTATCCCCAGGTCTCACCAATCGTTACTACCAGAGTAGGCACACTCACTAATGCCCTGTACTTAGCTTAAGGATACAGGAACTTCAGGTAAGGGAAATAAGTAAGAGGAGAAGGAAGGAGAGTAGGGGAGCAGCCACAGAGTAGGTCTATACCGCACCACACCAGCCAGAGAAGACCGAGCTAGCCACCAGCTGCCTCCCTCATGTTGTGGTGCCGGGAGGAGCCTAATTGATCGTGCAGCTAAGCACATTAAAGATCTTCCCCTATGCAACGTATTGTTACTTTATGAATGATTAGAAAGTATTAGTAAGCAAAGTTGGTGCCTATATGTTATTATTTAATAATCAACCCCCAGCTCAGTCTTTAAATGCTCTTTGAGAAACAATAATAGTCTTACGTCTGGCAGGGAAGATACAAACAATTGACATTCTAGATGCCCAACTGTGCTACCAGGAAGTTTAATAGCTCAATTTGACCTCTGGTTTCCACTGGAGAACCCAGGTCGTAACAATCCCTAAAGCCAATGGAGAGTATAGACCTGTGTCTTTAACCTCGTGTTTTTGTAAAATGATGGAGAGGATCATTTTAAATAGACTTTTATATATAATAGGTGATCAGCTGTCTAGTAATTTGTTCGGGTTCCTCAAAGGAAAAAGTACCTCTGATTGCATTATTAAATGTCTAGCTAATGAAAATGATTATTATAGAATTTTTATTGATTTACAAGGAGCTTTTGATAAAGCCAACAAAGAGGTTATTTTATATGAATTAGCTAGTCTTGGTGTTAAAGGGAAATTATTGCGCTGGATAGGGGATTATCTTTACGAAAGGAAGGCTCACGTGTGGTATCAAGGTTGTATGTCAGGTGTGATGTCTTTTGAACTCGGCACACCTCAGGGAGCAGTGTTGAGTCCCACCCTGTTTAATGTACTAATGAATAAGATAGCGTCTGAGAGATACTCAAATGGGGTAACTCCGATCATATATGCCGATGATATTTTGTTTCAGGGCAAAGATATTTCAAAGGTTCAAACAGTGTTGGACAATTTCGGAAACCTGTGTCACCATATGGGATTGGTGGTTAATGAAAACAAAACTAAGTTTGAATGTAGAAGTCGGAGGCCCATTGTTTTGAAAATAAACGATAAAAATATAGAGAGAGTTAATATATATAAATATTTAGGCATATATGTTGGATATACCCATGAGAGTTTGGAAGCTGAGATGAACAGACTGTTGGGTCAATGTCGGAAGAGATTACAACCTCTGAAGGCTTTGGCATGCTGTGGAAAGGGAGTGGGAGTCCCTGTGCTACGAATGTTATACTTGAGTACTGTAAGATCTCTTATTGATTATGCTGCACCTGTCATTTCTTGTTTTGGTAAAGGTAGGATGGGCAAGTTGGAGAAGGTACAAAATGAAGCAATGAGAATTATCTTAGGGTGCTCAAGAAATGCTATGATTGAGATAATGAGGATGGAGTTGAATCTGCAGAGTATTGGGGATAGAATTTCAGAGATAAATGTAGCCTCTGCCATTAGATTAATGAGAGGTGGGGGAGCTAATGAATTAATCCTCTCGGTTCAAAAGGTGGGAAGTAGTGAACAGTGTATGATGAAGAGGAGAGTATATATGAATAAATTATGTTATAATGTTATAAAGTATGATGTTATTACAGAGTGTATTGCTGTGCCCAAGAGAAAATTTACACCACCATGGGAGGATTGTAATGTAGATGTAGTAATTACTCCCTTGCATAAGAAAAAAAGTATGTATGAAATAAGAGAGCTGAGGGCAACATATGATTGTATAATTAGAAAACTGCCTACGGAAAACACTCTACATGTATATTGTGATGGGTCAGTAGCTATAGAGATGGGAAGGCAGGATGTGGAGTCTTGATCAGGGAGTACACTGACATCGGCACTGTAGATACTGTTATTGGACGCCGCTTAACTGACAATGTCTCTTTAACGCAGGCTGAACTCCAAGGTGTATTAGCAGGATTACAGGAAGTAGTCAAATGTGGTAAAAATGCTTGCTTCTTTATTTACAGCAGAGGAGCGTTAGAGTCTTTAAATAGCAGACGCCCAGTATATCAGAATATTGTGATAGAGTGTAGAGAGAATGTTAAGAGACTAGAAAAAACTGGGTATAAAGTAAGATTCATGTGGATCCCTTCACATGTGGGAATACTGTTGAATGAGGTAGTTGATGACATAGCGAAGAGAGCCACTGAAAAAACTCTTGTTGATGTTGTATGTCAGTTAACCTGAAACAAATAAAAACAAGACTCAAGGTGATTCAGGAGGGTGAAGAAATGATAAAGAGAATGGCAATGGTGGACAGTAGTAGCACACTTAAGAATTATTCAATAATAAATACAAATTCGTCTTTCACTTATGGTAAAGGAAAGTCTACTTGGAAGGATTCAATTTACATGAGATTACGATTAGGATATAAATATATCTGGCAATACGGTGTTGATGTCAGTGAAAAAGATAAGGAGTGTAAATTATGTAGTATGCCGTACGCCCACACCTTAGAACATTATGTATTAGAGTGTCACCTTATTGAAA
>NW_025554547.1:0-13856 GCF_020424385.1 Procambarus clarkii
TATGAAAATATACAAACAAATCAACAAAAACATTTTAACATAAAAAACATAAACATAACATAAATTAATTGCATGCATGGGAGTTAACTGGAACTCTGTAATATTGCATACATGAACCTTAAGGTTTAAACCCAGTGTATTTACCCATGCAGTTCTTTCCTAAATCTAAATTTTTCCAATTTTTACACTTTGTTTCGAGTTCTGTCTTGTGTTGCTACTTTTAATACCCCATTAATGTCCCCTTTGTTATGTCCATTCATCCCATTGTGCACCTCTACCATATGTCACTCCTAATTCTTTGCTTTTCTAGAGAATGTAATATAAGCTTTGACAATCTTTCTTCATATGACAGGTTAACAGGTAGAACAAAGATTACCATTTATATATGGATAACTATTATAAGTCGGTTTGAATGAGTGAATTGCTGCTTGAAGATAGGTATATACACGTGTGGTACTATCAGATTGCATCGTGGTGAGCCTAAAACCCTTCAGATCCAAGCAAAGGGTAAAATGCCAGCAGATACAATTGCGAACACATTGATACCAAAATGAAAGACATATGACGAGAATTGAGGTAACCAAAGTGAAAAGAGTGTTCACATTACATTGCACTAGAGTGCTCCCGGGTTACTTTCTCTCACTTTCTCTGTTTTGTGCGGATGGTACACCTTGCTTTTGGAGTTTATATGCATTTAAACCTGTAGATAATTCTATTGCTAACACATTAATACCAAAATGAAAGACCTAGGATGACAATTGGGGTGACCAAAATGAAAAGAGTGTATACATTTTATCGCTCTTGTGCGCTCCCTGGTAACACACTCTCGCTTACTCTGTTTGTTGCGGATGGTAAGCCGGGCTTTTGGAGTTTATATGCCTTTAGTCCTGTAGAGAATTCTATTGCGAACACATTGATGCCAAATTGAAAAAACTAGGATGAGAATTGAGGTAACAAAGTTGAAAAGGGTATACACTTTTCAGTATTATCACGCTCTCTAATGTAATGAGAGTTGCCTGAGGGTGGCTCAGCTTTCTTTTTCTGGTACCCTTGGCCTACATTCATCTTGTCGGCGGGTGGAGCGCGCTGCTGTCTTTGACATTATATGCACATAGTTCTGTTGGGAATTCTATTGCGAACGCATTGATACCAAAATGAAAGACATAGGACGAGAATTAAGGTGACAAAGTTGAAAAGAGTATACACTTTTCAGTATTTCCGCGCACTACCAGGGAATGTCCAAACAAAAATGGAGAGAGTGGAGGGGTAACTTGCCCAAAACGCGAAAGTGTTTGGGGAGATTAACTTTCGTTCAATACTATTATGCAAAAGGAGCCACACATCTATGGTTCATCCAATAAAATCAGCAGACTTCTAGATGTTACTACTGCTCGGCTTAGACTCGGTTACAAGTATTTCTGGGAATTCTCATTATCTGCCGATGTAGACCTGACCAAATGTTAACTGTCAACAAAATTATTTGCACACCCCTTCGTCACTATGTGATAGTGAATTCAGAGACAATTCTATAACCAATGTACCAACGATGTGTCAATATTTCATTCAAAATGATCTGGTACCAGAAATTTTAGCCAAATATCCCCAGTTTGCTAACTGTAAGTAGTAACTAAGTGATTGTAACCTATCCACCGCTGCCCACTGGATGGGGAGCGGTGTGCAGGACAAACATATCAATTGTGACACTAGCTCTCCACATATGTCAGTTGCTTAATTTAGAAACTGTACTTGTGATCGATCTCGAACCTATTGTTGATGTGACGACTTATACTGAATTTTGTAACTAGCTCATCAAGATTGTAACTTGCTTAGCTAAATGAATTGTTGGGTTCAGTCCCTGAGCCCATTATGTGCCTCTGCAACCCTTTCCACTACCGCCCACAAGATGGGTATGGGGTGCATAATAAATGAACTAAACTAACTTTAAGGCATCCTGAAAGAAAGCTTGGAGGGCTTGAAAAATTGCAGAACGAAGCCTTGAGGATAATCCTTGGGTGCCTTCGTACCACAAAGATACTTAATATGAGAAAGGAACTTAATATTCCGAGCGTTGTTTATCGTGTTACTGAAAATAACTGTCAAATTGGTATAAAAATGCTTAGGCTAGCTCATCCTAACCCTTGCACAGAAGCCCTCCAGAATTTCTTTATTGAATGTAAACATTGTTTCAAATAGATAAATAAAATTGGAACTGAACTCAGAAAGTATCAGATTTATAATTTGTACCAAGAGAGACAACAATAGCACTTTCCTGCACTGTAGGAAATTACACCCTTTTCAATTTTAATCCCTCCCTTTCCATCAAAGGAGCAAATTAGAGATCAGTCCCAGCTTTGTCTTGAGGCAAAGCTCAACGTCTTAAGCCATATTGATGCTCTGTCCACAGAGCATTCTCTCTCTCAAATCATATACACTGAAGGTTTCCTACAGCGCCCAACGGGTGCAGCTGGAAGTGCAGTTGTCCTGGCAATAGGATATGACTTATATTTTGAGTGGGGAGTCCGTATAAACAACTGGGCCTCTACCCTTCAGACTGAACTATTTGCCTTGCTCCTTGCACTGAAATGTGTACAAGTATCCAAACTTGATACATTAGTTGTAAGTGACTCTTTATCATCCTTAATTGCTCTCAACTCTTTAAGACATAACTGTAACATGCTTGTGTCTGAAGCTAGACACAAATACAATAACAACTTGAGGAACCTTATCATAAACAATAATCTCAACAAAAATCACATAGTTCTCAGAGGTGATTTCAATATTGACCTAGGGCTACAAAATAACCCTCAAGTAGACTGTTTCCTCAACAGCATGAATTCCTGTATGCTCATCCCTGCAATCACCAGGCCCACCCGAGTCACTCAAACATCTGCGACTACCCTGGATCACTGATGGACCAACATAACAGCTCCTCTTACATCAAGTATAATCACTGACAGAACAACTGACCACTATCCTACCTTCCTTGTAGCGAACATGGCCATAACACCACCAGGTAACAAGAAAATTACCTTTAGGTTACAATGTGAAGCGGCAATAGGCAATCTCACAAATGCCCTCCACAATGTAAACTGGGAATCTAAATTTATCAATACACAGGATAATAATTCGTTAACTAGCCTCTTTCCAAAATTTAAAGCCTTTACAATACTTATTGTCCTCTCCTCACCAAGCAAGTAACTGGCAAAAAGGTTAAATAATCCCTGGCTCACTAATGGCATACTTAAAGCAATCGACAAGAAACATGAATATGAAAAAAAAACTTAGGATTGGCCTAGTTGGAAAAGAAGTAGTTAAGAGGTATTCATCAGTGCTTACCAGTATAATAAGAGCAAAGCGTTCCTATTACGAGAATAGATTCAAAGAAGCAAAAGGCAACATAAAAAGCACATGGAGAGCCATCTCTACCATCCTAGGAGCTAAACAACATTCACATAATAAGATAAAAATCTCCAAGGATGGTTATACACCTGCAACAGATCTTGAAACAGCAACTGAATTTAATAGCTTCTTTTCATCGTTTGGTGCTCACCTTGCCCGAAAAATCCCAGAGACTCAGACATATGTTACCACATATCTTTCACGCAGCTATCCAAACTCTCTTCTCCTCTCTCCGGTCAGCCCTACAGATGTTGTGTCCATCATTCACTCGCTAAAAACCAAAGCTGGGAACATTAGTGAAATACCATCGATGGTACACAGGCGTGCCTCCCATGCCCTTGCACCATCCATAGCACTGCTGTTCAACAAATCCCTAGAGTGTCATACCTTCCCTGATATCCTTAAAAAAGCAAGAGTAACGCCAGTTCATAAAGGAGGTAACACGGCAGACATAAATAATTACAGACCCATATCGAATCTACCTATATTATCAAAATTATTTTTTTTTTTTTACAAACAGCTCTACTCCAATCTTGTAAAATTCAATATACTAAGTCCCTGTCAGTTTGGCTTCCGCTCCCAAAAGAGTACCAATGATGCTATTGTTAGTCTGCTTGACTTAATCTTCTCAGCCCTTGACAAAAGTGAGTTTCCAATTGAACTCTTCATCGGCCTGAGAAAGGCCTTTGATACTGTTAACCATAACTAACTCTTACTTAAATTCCACCATTATGGAATCCGTGGCCTTGCCCTAAACTATATCCGATCCTATCTTAGTAACAGACACCAATATGAAGCCATCAATGATATAACCTCTCCCACTCTACCACTTAATTACCGTAAAGGTGCCACAGAGCAGCATCCTAGGACCCTACTGTTTCTTATATACATCAATGATCTCCCTAATGTCTCTAACATACTTAAACCTATATTGTTGGCTGATGATACTACTCATCTACTCTGACCCCAACCCACTCCTGTTAAATAATGTTGTAAACAATTAATTAAAAAAAGGCTACTTATGGATGTCAACCAACAAACCTCACACAAAACATAGAAAAGACCTACTATATCTTATTTGGAAACAAATCAACAAATGCAATTCAGCTTCAGATAGATAATGTAAACATTAGCAATAAAAATGATGGAAAGTTTCTTAGCCTATACTTAGACAAGAGACTCAACTTCCGCACCCATATACAACACATAACTAAAAAGGTTTCTAAAACAGTTGGTATACTGTTTAAGATCAGATATTATGTACCCTACTCTGCTCTCCTCTCACTCTATTATGCACTTATCTATCCCTATCATTCTTATGGCGTTTGTGCTTGGGGTTCAACCTCTGCAAACTACCTCAAGCCCATCATCATCCAGTAAAAATCTGCTATCAGGACAATAAATAACTCTACCTTCAGACAACACACAGCTCCCTTGTTCAAATCCTTAAACATGCTAAACAAATTCACTCCATACATTCTCCTGTGTAAATTACGTTTATAAAGCCCTTTTTCTAACTGCAAACCCTGTTCTGAAACTCTTCCTGGACAGATGTAATAGAACACATGGCCACGTCCCCACCAGACATAAATATCTCTTTGATATCCCCAGAGTCAAACTTAATCTATGTAAACACTCTATGTAAATAAAGGGACCTAGTCTATGGAACTCACTCCCTTATAATGATTTGAAAAGCTGTCCAACTTCTGCCATATTCAAAAATAAAACCAAAAAGTACCTGTAGTACTTTTTAAGTACGAGGGAGTAATGCGCAAAGCGTCCCTCACCTGTGACGTCACAGCGTCACCTGACGCCATATCAACACATCGGCCATTTTGTCGTCAGTTCAGTCATGGCGAGGACTAACCCTTCATGCAAACTGCACCTACTATCAAGAAGAAGAAGATTTTGTGTTCCACCGATAGTATTATCGTAAGTAAGCACTTATATTTTATATTTTATTAAATTAATTGATTCTATTTTTCTGTAATAAAGGTCCAAAGGGTTGTTAAGGAACAAGGGTGTAGCGATACCGACGCTCAGTGCGCTCAACTCACACCAAAGTATCACCTGTGTAGCTTCTGTAATTAGTGTTAATTAGTTATGCTATAAGATAATGAAGCGAGTATAAGATTAACTCGCTACAAGGGTACTGTGTTGGGAGGTGAGGGCTGTTACTGGTGTCTGTGGAGATGTGAGGACTTGTACCAACCACTATCACCACCAGTACCTTGTCTTGCATCCTGCTTAGTATTCCTATTGAGATATGAAGTATTATTGCATTCATATAATTATTCATTCATTGTCATTACTATTTTTATGGGCTATGTTCTGTTACCCTAATGCTTTTTACCCCTGGGCATGTCCATTTACTCTCCAGCCCTTCACAAGCCACTGCTGCACCCCCTCCATGCCCATACTTACTGTGCTTATTCTTACAGGACTGCACTGCATTATGTGGTGTTCACTGCCTGGACACCTTGATACATGCATTATAGGGTTCTGGTAGTTGTTCTACTCACCAAGCCCTTCCAAGGCTAGGCTTGACATGTGAGAGCTTGGTCTAACAGGCTGTTGCTTGGACAGGCCCCTCAGGCCCACATATCCACCACAGCCTTGTTTGTCCGGCACTTCAAAATCAAATGTTTATTTACGTAAGGTACATACATATTTTTAGGTAAGGTACTCTTTATTTGGGTAAATTTATCTTCGTAGTATTTAGCTTTGGCTCGTCTAATTATCTTGGATAGCAATAACGAGTAATTCTTTGAGAATTCTTTGGAGACAATTCCTAACCTATACTTCTCCCAACCTATACTTCTTCTCAAGGTCATCTTCACTTCTTGAAGATGTTCAGGTTTTCTCTTGAAGATGTCGACGGTTGTTCCAGCAATACTGTATTTCTTTTATTGCTGAAAACCTGTTTTCAGCCATAAAAAAATAATCCTGAATCCAGAAAAAAATCCCTTTTGTATCGTCTGGAAATTTTCAAATATTGCTGATCAAACCTGAGTCTAAATTATTTGTATATATTATGAATTACAGAGGTCCCAGGACAGGGTTTTTAGGCACTCCACTTACATTTTCCCACTCTGACTTAACCCCCATTTATACAAACTCAGTCTTATCTTTTAGCTAATAATTTATTGTACACACCATACTCAGCCTGTGTAGGGTAGTTTATTGTGCATGTGTAGTATATATATTTGTGTAGTATATTTGGTATATTTAATGCCTCTAACCTCTCCTCATAGTTCTTGTCCTTCAGTTCTGGGAGCCACTTAGTAGCATGTCTTTGCACCTTTTCCAGTTTGTTTATGTGCTTCTTAAGATATGGGCACCATACAACCGCTGCATATTCCAACTTTGGTCTAACAAAAGTCGTGAACAATTTCTTGAGTATTTCGCCATCCATGCATTTAAAAGCTCTGAATATTATCCTTTACCTGCAATTGGTTGTTGCTGTATTTATAGAATATGATTTGTTCTACTTTACATTTGTTTGTTCCTTTTTTTCAAAATTTCTTTCTGCCTCTCTCCTCACTGCCGTGTAGTTGTTTCTCTTTGTATTACTGGTATGTTTGGGGGTTTGGCCTCTTCGTATATTGATTCCATTTTTGTGTCTTTTGGTCTCTGTCCGTCTTGAAATTTCAGTTGAACAAATCCTGTTTCCTAGTTCTGCATCTTTGTTTTGGTATAAATGTTTTTGTTCCTTTATCATATATTTCACAAAATTGACATACTGTGCATTAATTCATCTCAATTACTTCCTTTCCTAACAGCAAGCCTTTCCAGTAAAATTCTTTGAATTCTTTTCTGACTTCTGGCCTAATGTTTGTTTTATCCTAGTGTGTATGATGCCTAGCGTGTGTCTGGTGCCTGTTGTGTTAAACCGAAGATAAATGCATAAGTATAGGTCAGTAATTTCTCCAGCTTTGAAAGGGGCTTTCATTATGCAGCAGTATTCCACTCTAGAGAGCACTAGCGTCTTGAAAACTATCATCATCGGTATAGCATCTCTAGTGTGAAAAGTTCTTATCTATCCTGTCATTTTTCTTGCAGTTGTGACGGCTACTTTATTGTGTTCTTTAAATGTAAGGCCTTCTGACATCAGTACACCCAAATCCTTTACGTTGCTTTTCCGTTCAATGTTATGATTTGACTGAGTTTTGTAAGTGGTTTCCGTTTTTATATTTTTTATTTTTTCCGTAGCGCATGAGCTGAAACTTATGTTCGTTAATCACCATGTTATTTTCTGTAGCCCATAGAAAGACCTGATTTACATCTGATTGGAGGTTTGCCGTGTCCTCTATGTTGCCTACTCTCGTGAAGATTCTAGTGTCATCTGCAAAGGATGATCAAGTACTATAGGTTGTGTCCTTGTCTATGTCCGATATGAGGATGAGAAAAAGTATTGGAGCAAGCACAGTACGCTTGGGGACTGAGCTCTTTACGGTTGATGGTCCAGATTTTATTTTGTTGACTACTACACATTGGGTTCTATTAGTCAGGAAGTTGTATATCCATCTGCCTATTTTTCCGGTAATTCCTTTTGAACGCATTTTATGTGCAATAACACAATGGTCACATTTGTCAAAGGCTTTTTTTTGTCAAAGCGTTTTGTTTGTCTTCCATGGCATCTAGTGCCATGTCAGAGTGGTCCAGCAACTGTGATAGGCAAGAGCGCCCTGTTCTGAAACCATGTTGTCTGGGGTTATGGAGATGCTGTGATTCCATGTATTTTGTGATCTTACTTCTTAGCATTCTCTCAAAGATTTTTATGATGTGCGATGTTAGTGCTATCGGTCTGTAGTTTTTTGCCTCTGCCTTATTTCCTCCTTTATGGGGCGGTGCTATCTCTGCTGTTTTTAGTATGTCAGGGACAATGCCAGTATCTTGGCTTTGTCTCCAAAGAATGTGAAGGGCCTGCGATAACGTTTTTTACAGTTCTTGATGAATATAGAGTTCCAAGAGTCAGGGCCTGGTGCAGAGTGCATAGGCATACTGTCTATGGCTTCTTCAAAATCCAGTGGGGATAGGATCACATCTGATTTATGATTTGATGTTGGTATCATATCCATGAAAAATTCATTTGGGTTATCAATCAGATGGATGGAGAGCTACACTCGTGGTGTCCCATTTTCCCAGCACTCTTTGTCATATAATGCTTTGAAACTTTTGACGGATTTGGCCTCCACCACCTTCTCACCTAACATGTTCCAACCGTTTACCATTCTGTTTGCAAAAGTGAATTGTCTTACATTTCTTCGGCATCTTTGTTTAGTTCGTTTAAATCTATAACCTCTTGTTCTTGAAATTCCAGGTCTCGGGAAATCTTCCCTATCAAGTTCATCAATTCCTGTTACTGTTTTGTACGTAGTGATCATATCTCCTCTTTTCCTTCTGTCTTCTAGTTTGGAATATTTAATGCCTCTAATGTCTCCTCATAAATCCTGCCCTTCAGTTTTGGTATGAATGTTTGTGTGCCTTCATCGTATATTTTGCAAAATATGGAATACATCTCATTTACTTTACTTTAAGAATATGGTTCGATCAATTAAAAACCCTCTTGTTCAAATTGCAAAGAGACTGAAAGAGATGCAGCATGCTCAATGGATTATATATTAGTGATTATTATTAGGATTATATATTAGTGAATCATATTAGTGATTCAATTATTATGGTCATAAAACAATAAACAAATAGTTTTGGTGTTATTACACTCTATTCACAGGTTATATATAAGTATCTGCATGTTTTGTTCACCATTACAAACCACTAAGTTGGTTTGATTTTTGTTGAGATTGTTATTTATGATAAGATTCCTTACGTTATCTGAGAATGAAGCTATGTCGGTATTGGGAAATCTATAGATGGCACTTATAGTCAAGGAGGATTTAAGGGATTTACTGGAGAACTTGGCAAAGGTATATTCACAATAGTCGTCTCTATTACTAATGAGACTATTGCAGATGAAGGTATCTTTGTAAGATATTGCTATGCCACCTCCTTTTTTTATTAGGCCTGCAGTTGTGAATGGCTTTATTATCAGCCAAGTTGTAGCATACAACATAGCATATATATGTATATGGCATACATATATATATATATATATATATATATATATATATATATATATATATATATATATATATATATATATATATATATATATATATATATATATATATAATTAGTTGATTTTATACCCGCATTAGGTCAGGTAATAATACAATGAAGGTGAAAACATGGGGGGATACATAAGGGATAAACATAGGGGCTGCAGAAGGCTTATTGGCCCATACGAGGCATCTATCTAAACACAAAGATTAATCCAGTGTAATTGGCCTGTTATGTTGTAACATAACATATATATATATATATATAATATATATATATATATATATATATATATATATATATATATATATATATATATATATATATATATATATATATGTCGTACCTAGTAGCCAGAATGCACTTCTCAGCCTACTATGCAACGCCCGATTTGCCTAATAAGCCAAGTTTTCCTGAATTAATATATTTACTATAATTTTTTTCTTATGAAATGATAAAGCAACCCTTTTCTCTATGTATGAGGTCAATTTTTTTTTATTGGAGTTAAAATTAACGTAGATATATGACCGAACCTAACCAACCCTACCTAACCTAACCTAACCTATATTTATAGGTAAGGTTAGGTTAGGTAGCCAAAAAAGCTAGGTTAGGTTAGGTTAGGTAGGTTAGGTAGACGAAAAAACATTAATTCATGAAAACTTGGCTTATTAGGCAAATCGGGCCTTGAATAGTAGGCTGAGAAGTGCGTTCTGGCTATTAGGTACGACATATATATATATATATATATATATATATATATATGTTATGTTACAACATAACAGGCCAATTACACTGGATTAATCTTTGTGTTTAGATAGGAGATGCCTCGTATGGGCCAATAAGCCTTCTGCAGCCCCTATGTTTATCCCTTATGTATCCCCCCATGTTTTCACCTTCATTGTATTATCACCTGACCTAATGCGGGTTTAAAATCAACTAATATATATATATATATATATATGCGGAAAATCCACAGAGAAATATGAAATGAGGTGAACGTTTCGGCTTTGTTAAAGCCTTTGTCAACACCAGACTGACTGAGTCAGTCAGTCTGGTGTTGACAAAGGCTTTAACAAAGCCGAAACGTTCACCTCATTTCATATTTCTCTGTGGATTTTCCGCATAAAATGATCAGTGTTTTGTGATCGTCAATTGCATATATATATATATATTCAAAATTCGTCAGTGTACTACATTTTTGTTGTTGCTTTTAGGTGATGCTTTTAACCAGTGTACGTGGGTCTGATTGTGCAACCACAGTTCGAAGAATAATGAAGATATGAACAAACGGCCTGTGGTCACTATACAGTCTGGAAGGGCAAAAGAAGAAATTGGCATTTCTACAAAAACAAGAACTATATAATGTTATTTTAAGTAAGTAACCAAAAAATTAAATAATTTTTTTAAAGTTTAAAATTCACTTAAAAATGTAAATTTTAAGTTAAAAAATTTTAACCAAAAAACTTGATATTTTTCATATTTGGAACCATTCCATAATATTTTCCCAAGCATAAATGATTATATTTCTATCACTTGCTCTTAAGATTGTTTCATTTAATAGAGGTTGGGCATAATTGTTCTCTGCTGCTAATAGAACTGACTGACTTAGCTATAGGAAAATGTAAAATTAATTGGTTTATCCATTACAGTATTTTGCAGTTTATTTCATGATCCTGTGCTTAATACTTGCATAAATAGTAGATTACAAAATGCATTTTTATATCATTAGTATTGAATAATAATAATGCAAATAATTGACTTATAAATGATGTACAATTAATTGGTAGGTGATATTATATTATTAATATTTTTTCATTCTTGCAAAGCCTTAACAAAGTCATTAACATGTTAATATAAACTTGATCACCTTCCACTTATTTTCTCATGTGCTACCTACATGTACAAAACCTTATTCCTAAATGCATATTTTGTTCTGAAACTTGTCCTTTATATGTTGTGTATCACCATCTCTGGAGAGTTTTATCTGATTGATGTATAAATTACTTTTAATTTTACAGAATATTATTGTTATACTGAATTTATTATTATATAAATAACTTAATTTTACAGAATCATCTATCAACGCACATCCACAAGTTGAGGAGGAGGATGTGACCTTCCAGATGTCTGAAGTACTGAAACAGGCACCAAACAGGCCTGGTGGATCTAGGTACAAGGTAAAATAATTTAATTTTTTTTTTTTTTTTTTACTAATTGTCCGATATATATATATATATATATATATATATATATATATATATATATATATATATATATATATATATATATATATGTCGTACCTAATAGCCAGAACGCACTTCTCTGCCTACTATGCAAGGCCCGATTTGCCTAATAAGCCAAGTTTTCATGAATTAATTGTTTTTCGACTACCTAACCTACCTAACCAAACCTAACCTAACTTTTTCGGCTACTTAACCTAACCTAACCTATAAAGATAGGTTAGGTTAGGTAGGGTTGGTTAGGTTCGGTCATATATCTACGTTAATTTTAACTCAAATAAAAAAATATTGACCTCATACATAATGAAATGGGTAGCTTTATCATTTCATAAGAAAACAAATTGAGAAAATATAATAATTCAGGAAAACTTGGCTTATTAGGCAAATCGGGCCTTGCATAGTAGGCCGAGAAGTGCGTTCTGGCTACTAGGTACGACATATATATATATATATATATATATATATATATAAATATATATATAATGTGTCGTACCTAGTAGCCAGAACGCACATCTCAGCCTACTATGCAAGGCCCGATTTGCCTAATAAGCCAAGTTTTCTTGAATTAATGTTTTTTCGACTACCTAACCTAACATTTTCAGCTACCTAACCTAACCTATAAAGATAGGTTAGGTTCGGTCATATATCTCTATTAATTTTAACTCCAATAAAAAAGAATTGACCTCATACATAATGAAATGGATAGCTTTATCATTTCATAAGAAAAAAAATAGAGAAAATATATTAATTCATGAAAACTTGGCTTATTAGGCAAATCGGGCCTTGCATAGTAGGCTGAAAAGTGCGTTCTGGCGACTAGGTACGACACATATATATATATATATATATATATATATATATATATATATATATATATATATATATATATATATATATATATATATATATATATATATATATATATAATATAATATGCAAACAAGCCTGAATGGTCCCCAGGACTATATACAACTGAAAACTCACACCCCAGAAGTGACTCGAACCCATACTCCCACAACTGGTATGTACAGGGACGCCTTAATCCGCTTGACCATCACGACCGGACATAAGGAAGTGATAGCCGAGGCTATTTGAACCACTTCCTCGCCGGCACTCGGATGGTAATCTTGGGCATAGCATTTTATCAAATCACCTCATTCTTAAGACGGATTAAGGCGTCCCTGTACATACCAGTTGTGGGAGTATGGGTTCGAGTCACTTCTGGGGTGTGAGTTTTCAGTTGTATATAGTCCTGGGGACCATTCAGGCTTGTTTGCATTTGTGTTCCTCACGTGTGCCCCAAAGAATGAGGTGATTTGATAAAATGCTATGCCCAAGATTACCATCCGAGTGCCGGCGGGGAAGTGGTTCAAATAGCCTCGGCTATCACTTCCTTATGTCCGGTCGTGATGGTCAAGCGGATTAAGGCGTCCCTGTACATACCAGTTGTGGGAGTATGGGTTCGAGTCACTTCTGGGGTGTGAGTTTTCAGTTGTATATAGTCCTGGGGACCATTCAGGCTTGTTTGCATTTGTGTTCCTCACGTGTGCCCCAAAGAATGAGGTGATTTGATAAAATGCTATGCCCAAGATTACCATCCGAGTGCCGGCGGGGAAGTGGTTCAAATAGCCTCGGCTATCACTTCCTTATGTCCGGTCGTGATGGTCAAGCGGATTAAGGCGTCCCTGTACATACCAGTTGTGGGAGTATGGGTTCGAGTCACTTCTGGGGTGTGAGTTTTCAGTTGTATATAGTCCTGGGGATCATTCAGGCTTGTTTGCATTTGTGTTCCTCACGTGTGCCCCAAAGAATGAGGTGATTTGATAAAATGCTATGCCCAAGATTACCATCCGAGTGCCGGCGGGGAAGTGGTTCAAATAGCCTCGGCTATCACTTCCTTATGTCCGGTCGTGATGGTCAAGCGGATTAAGGCGTCCCTGTACATACCAGTTGTGGGAGTATGGGTTCGAGTCACTTCTGGGGTGTGAGTTTTCAGTTATAATATAATATGTATGTGTGTGTGTGTGTGTAATTACCTAAGTGTAGTTAAAGGATGAGACCGTCTTCCCAGCACTCTTTGTCATATAACGCTTTGAA
>NW_025554549.1:2500-5000 GCF_020424385.1 Procambarus clarkii
CTCTCTCTCTCTCCCCCACTCCCTCTCTCTCTCTCCCTCCCTCCCCATTGCGAGCATTCGAGTCCAGTGTTATTAGTTTGTTGAGAGAGTAATTATACATTTTTATAACGTCTGTTGGGACCCATGAATGCAGTAGTTTGACAAAACTACAACATGGTGAGAGACAAGGAGTTAAGACATGTTATCTTGACTACAAATGCCTGTGCTCACCAAGCAGTAAATGAGCACCTGGGAGTTAGTTGCCAGTGGTCGGTTGTATCCTTGAATTTGAATATATTTTTTGCGACTTTTTTAAGTGGGAGAATATTTTTTTTTCTATTCAGACTTTGTAAAAGATCAAAAGTTCTATGTTACTACCATGGAGGGAAAGAGAGGCTCCCCATCCAACCATCCTTCCACCCAACCTCCCTCCCTCCAAACCATCCAATCCCAACCTCCCCCACTAGACTTCTCCATAAAGTGGTGAGGTCTTCGACCACAGCACAAAATATCGTGGCTCCTGGCATCTAAGAAGAGGGACCATATAAGCCAGTTCACAAGTTGTCAAGGCCTGGTGTTTAGGCATATACCACCAGCGATGACATCCAGGTGTGTAGGAGTATACCACCAGTGTCAGATGTGTAGTGCTGTATGTTGGCATTCATTTCTCTTTCACATAAAGAACACAAACGTTACAACGAAAACAATTTTTATACCCGTTTTTCTAATTTGACACTTCAGGAATGCATTTGTAATTCTGTTAATTATATACCTAACCTTTCAGTCTTTTGTGGCTATGCATCCTTCAGGTCCCTAAGCAATGCATCCTTCAGGTCCCTAAGCAATGCATCCTTCAGGTCCCTAAGCAGTGCATCCTTCAGGTCCCTAAGTAATGCATCCTTCAGGTCCCTAAGCAGTGCCTGTACGCTGCAAGGATTGGGTGAGTTGAGGATGAAGAAGGGATGTGCAAACTGGTGGATGCCTTGGCGTAGGTGTGCGCATGCGTGTGTTTGTGTACGGTTCACGGCGTATTGTTGACGCCATCGTGCACTAGATTGTTAGTTGATATACCGAGGGATTCTTGTCTCGGGCTTACTCGAGAGACATGGTGGAGAGACAGGTGATGGTCCTCCATTGACCCAGAGGGATGATGGAAGACCTGGCGGACAGCTAGTAGCCGGAGACAGGCAACAATCACCTCACCCAACCCTTCGGCGCTACCAACAATGAAGTGGGTTAAGTGAATCAAAGAGTGAGGTGTATCCATACTTGGAAATGTCTAGATTTGTTGCACACGATGAGTCACAATAACGTGGCTGAAACATGTTGACCAGACCACACACAAGAAAGTGAAGGGACGACGGCGTTTCGGTCCGTCCTGAACCATTCTCAAGTCGATTGCGATGATTGAATGTTGTTTAAGATTCAGCTACTGGCAACAAAAAAATTAGTTTTTTTTTCCCAGTAGCTGAATCTTAAGTAAATAACATTAAATCATCACAACCGACTTGAGAATGTAATGGTCCAGGACGGACAGAAACGTCGTCGTCCCTGCATTTTCTAGTGTGTGGTCTGGTCAACATCTAGATTTGTTCTTGTGAGTTACGGGCTCACTATAGCCCGTGCTACAAATGGAAATTTTGTTCCGAGTAGCTGAATGTAAAACGTCAAACACCTTGTAAACTCACTGCAGTTGTCAGTTCCACAGTGTACTCCTGAAGATGTCACATTGCTGACGAAACGTCGAACAATAAAAATGGGAAGATTAAGTGATCTAGTGTTTCTTCACCCTCCAGATGGTAGAAGATATTTGCATTTAATGGAAGAAATCCAAAAGAAAACTAATAATAGTCACAATGTTGATGTGTTTAATAACATGTTTATTAGAGAAAACCTGCTCCCAAAACATAAGTAATGTAAGGACTATCGTGCATAAACCACAAACCATATGTAATTGAGAGAGACTTCCTTGTGAAGAGATAGAAAGAAAGAACTATCTAAGGTGCCAATATTCACGTGGAGCGTCTTTCAGTTACACATGGCTTCTGTTTTATGCAAGTTTGCCCGTACATTTGAGACTCGCGTTTTCCTCAGTAGTGTATATATATATATATATATATATATATATATATATATATATATATATATATATATATATATATATATATATATATATATATATATATAATATATATATGTAATGTATGTATAATATACAATATAAAATCTCAACAGAACTCCACGAATGATTAACGAACACACGCATTCGCACACCGACCCACATTTAATGCACTGATATATATATATACACAGTTATTTTCATCTTGGGGGGGGGGGGGCTTACTGGTGGAGGGGAAAGACTGTTGATGGGTTAAAGTGCCGTAACACCCACTTTTTAGCACACATTTAAGTGTAAGTAGAGCTGACTGTAAGTCTAGAATTGTAAGTTTGGCTTCAGTGTAGCATCATATTATGTCCTGACTTCGACTGTAAAGTATTGCTTAGGAGTATCCAGAATTGG
>NW_025554549.1:10000-17514 GCF_020424385.1 Procambarus clarkii
CTGTGGATCTTCTTTCCGCTACTTTGGCACTGTGGCGACTTTTGATAGTTGGGAGTATTTTCTTCTTGATTTCCTTTCAATTTGTGAGAAATTTAGAGGTATTTTAACCTGTACAACAGTTCAAGCAGTTGCAGTTCTTACTAGTCTGCCTTTTCATTACCATCTATAACAATGTGACTTGGTATATAATTTAGGGTGAAAGTCCAAGATTGTGTGCTTCCTTTCCTATATGTAGGATTTCAGTGATGAGTTGTATATTATCTCTGTGCTGGCTGGATAACAATGCATGGGCCAAAAATTTTGATTCGGTGTGAATGATGACATTTAAATTATTCTCAATTGCCTAATTTATGACCACCTTCAGGGTATATAATTGTTTGAAATGTTGAGTATCCACTGTTCATGCTCCAGAAAGCTTCATGGTTGTTAACGTAAACTGCTGCCCCAGAGGATTCTCTTTCTTGATCAACTGATTCATCTGAGAAGATGTGAGTGGTTGTCGGTGTTGAGATGCTTTCCATATGCTCTGATATATTCACTGTACACTTGAATGGTTCACAGTGGTTCCTGTTTATCACTTCACACAACCGATTGACTGACGACGATTACGGCACCCAAGAGGTGGCACGAGCATGAATAGCCCCATAATCACACAACCCGCATGCAAGTTCTTGTATAATGAGTCGTCTGGGGAGGGAGGGAGGAATGATGTGGTGCCTATCCTTAAGCCACCCAGGGCCTGGGTCTTTAGTGTTGAATCCGAAAGCTCTCTCTGTGAGCGTCGATTCCCTCTCTATTCTCAACTTGCGAGTCTATTTAAGTGGGAGCTTGGGGGCTTACAAACCCTCAAGCTCCCACCCACAGGAGATAACCTAAAGCTGTTGGGCTATACAACAGTGGACAGGTGGCTGCTCTTTTATGGAAGGAGCAAGGGCAACCCAGCACTAGTGACCTATAATTATCCGATTAGTGAGTTTGTGGTTACTGACTTGGTCACCAGACCTGATCTCTTGGGGTAAGGTGCCATGTAGCACATGGATGGTGTGGTTTGCCTTGTATGAGGTCAGATTCTCTCTGACGCACTAATTCATGTCGTGCTAGACTCTGTATATTAATTAATAAAAACAAATAATTTATGGTGTTACACGATAAATGAAACTGAAAGTTTCCGGTTGTGAAATACAGTGCTTCAGAAATATATATATCTTCCCTCAATCTATCGCCTACGCCATTCAAGAGCTCGCAGCCTAGATGCTTCTATGTAACTTTGTAAGAAATATTCCCATTTACTTTGTCTGCTTTGAATTGGTTCACAAAATCAGTGTCCAAGAGGCCCTCTCTCTGACCAGGCTTCTTGGCTGGTTAACCAGGCTGTTATACGCAGTTGATCGCACGCTGATGAATTAATAACTTGATGACCAAACCCCCACACCAGAAGCTGAATAAACGACAACGTTTCGGTCCAGGACGGACCGAAACGTCGTCGCAACGATTCGTCTTCTGGTGTGTGGTTTGGTCATCAAATCTTCAGCCATGTTATTGTAACTCATTGTCTGATTATGAATAGCTTCCCGGATGATCAGGTCTCCTTCGGAGGTGTTCATCAAATGTTCAACACGATTCCTTGTCATTCAGAAGTACTAGGACCCAAGCTGAGAAGTGTTATTCAAGGGAGATATCAGTAAAAGCAGGTCACAGTTACAATGATAACTTGTGCATTATACATACTAAAGTATCTAGATATCAAGTCGTTATCCTTTTAACCTTGTTGCCTTTACTAACACACTGGTGCCTTGTTTTCCGTATTCCCCCTAGCAATTACTTATTGATTCATTTATTAAAAGTATTTTTGAAGTATTATTATTAATAAGTGGATTTCAATCGTTCCTTCATTTTCTCAAATTAAGCCATATACACACACAACTACATTCAACTGAATTGTGAAGTCTTCTTTCCGACTCCACGCTCATTGGGGAGGTTCCAAGAATCTCTCTGAACTTTCAAACACAATTACGATAATTTTCAAATTACCAATTTTTTGGGAGGGTAACAATTGTAAATTTGTTTACACTGATATTTTCTGCAGAATATTGTGCCTGGCTTCCACTCAGAGTTTATGGTGTTTAATTTTTAACTCGTTTACTTATGCTAATCACGTTTTTTATGGAAATAAACTGTTAAAAATGAAGTATTATTAAGAAATGAAAGCACTCTGATCTTGGCGTTATACATGTAAATTGCCTCGTAAATAAACTATTTTGGGCCACCGTTTCTTTAACCACTTAATATAAAAAGATCGTTGAATGATATATATATATATATATATATATATATATATATATATATATATATATATATATGCAGAATAACCACATATGAAAAATAGAAACTGCTTAACGCGTTTTCGGCTAATTCGCCTTCATCAGAGCAAAGTAGAATGAAGATAAGATTGCTGATCAGACCTTTATATCCGCCTGGGCAGATCACCTGACCACCAAAAATAAGTGGAGGAAAGGAATTATAAGAAAGAAGGTAACTGCAGAAGGCCTATTGGCCCATACAAGGCAGCTCCTATGAATATCTCCAAGTGCCATACGTGTTTAAATGATTGCTATATTGTTTTGACGTGCTATATTGAGGCTTAAATAGGGATCCAACTTGTACATACCGGGGCTCACATTAAGGCTGTTGTTACAATGTTTGATCAGAGCAGACTCGATCACGTTTCGTTCAACAAAATCCTTACTTTTAACAATACATTTTGCCCCTGTGAAGTCGATAGAATGATTACATAAACTGGAATGTAAATACAATGCACATTCCATAAATACATGTAAATACAATGTGCATTGTATTTACATTCCAGTTTATGTAATCATTCTATCGACTTCACAGGGGCAAAATGTATTGTTAAAAGTAAGGATTTTGTTGAACGAAACGTGATCGAGTCTGCTCTGATCAAACATTGTAACAACAGCCTTAATGTGAGCCCCGGTATGTACAAGTTGGATCCCTATTTAAGCCTCAATATAGCACGTCAAAACAATATAGCAATCATTTAAACACGTATGGCACTTGGAGATATTCATAGGAGCTGCCTTGTATGGGCCAATAGGCCTTCTGCAGTTACCTTCTTTCTTATAATTCCTTTCCTCCACTTATTTTTGGTGGTCAGGTGATCTGCCCAGGCGGATATAAAGGTCTGATCAGCAATCTTATCTTCATTCTACTTTGCTCTGATGAAGGCGAATTAGCCGAAAACGCGTTAAGCAGTTTCTATTTTTCATATGTGGTTATTCTGCATACTTGGATCAGTGTTTTTGTGATCATTGTTGCATATATATATATATATATATATATATATATATATATATATATATATATATATATATATAATATAATATATATATATATATATATATATATATATATATATATATATATATATAAATATAAAATATAAAATGAAAACTCCACTCCCCAGAAGGATTCGAACGCAGACAACCAGGAGCACTATGCAACTGCCGTATCCGATACCTTAACCACTCGACCAACCGTGACTATACAAAACACATTGGTAGCTGAGGCTATATCCCCAACGTCCCGACAGCACTAGATGGTAAGCTTGGGCATAGTTATTTCATTGAATCACCTCCCTTTGTGGGGCCACGTGAACAACACAAATGCGAACAAGTTTTCAATTGCATATTGGCTTGTGGACCATTCAATGGACCAGCTTGTTCACACACAAAAAAAAAAATATATATATATATATATATATATATATATATATATATATATATATATATATATATATATATATATATATAATATAATATAATATCTATCATCGGTGAGTCAGTTACAGTCACAAACGTTACTATACACCCACCCAACTGGACGACAGCTAAGCATGCAAGACAACAGTGTCACGTGCATGCGTGGTCTACGATAAACACACTTTACATACTTGATGACCCAACCACGAATTAAAAAATGGAGAAAAGACGAGGTTTTGGTCCGTGACGGAGAGAAACGTAGTCGTTTTTCTTCAATTTTTTTGTGTGTGGTTTGGTCATATCTGCCGCCACGTTATTGGGACTCGCCATCGTCAGTATGCTGGACCGAGACGTCTGGTAGTACATCGTTATGCATGAACTAATTAAACACATTTATCGAACACCATTGATAAAATCATCTCCTGAATTTTGTGCGATTCTTTCACTTTCGATTACATAGTGACGCAGCGCGCGAGAATAATTCTGGTGACAGTTTACAGTTAGTAAAGTCTAGGTCATCTGGTTGTGTAAACTCCCAGAGGTACTTATAGCTGAGTCTAAGCCTTCACAAGTAGTAGTAGTAGTAACCTTTACAAGTCTGATAACCATATTGGATGATACATAGATTTGCGGTTCTTCCTGCATGATAGTGATGATAGATGGGATAACTGGTGTGAATTTCACGATGCCTCATGTCTTGGTTACAGTTGCCGGAATACTGTTGTCCTCTGGCGGTTTAAGGCAAGCCAAGATGGTATTCCTATTGCTTCTTTAAGAGCAAATGTTTTGGGTTAATGCGTCAGTTGTACCATACCTTCACAGACACGTGTGGGAAGAAATCCATAGGAGACAAACTCTGACTCCATCATTGATTATTTGATTGTGCCTAGCTTCAGACACAATCACATTGCCGCTATAGCTTTTGGAGCCGAGTACAATCTAGGATGACAAAGAGCCACTTACAATTAACATGACGGCTCGGATACGTTTACTCGCATGAGTGCAAGAATTATGGCAAACAATTCTGTCTGAAGAGTGAACGCAAAGTTATTTATACGTGTTCCCCACTAGTATAAATATCTCCACATCTCCTGCTGTCATTACAACTGTGTTCCAGCTGCACACCATAGGACTGGTACAAGGAGTCATTAGTGTAAATAATTTGGGACAGGGATCGCTCTTTGACCAGAGCAACAGTTTGGCTTAAGGCATTGTACTTTGCTTCCTGTCAGAGCATGTGTGGTGGTTAATATTTTGGGGGGACAAAGTGGGAATAGTAGTCTGGAAAGAGATGACTTCCCAGGGTGCAGGGAAGTGCCAATCTTTCGTCTCTTGGAAACATCATGAACGTTAAACATTCTGAGTAATTGCAGTTTTTTTGGTTCATCGTTTTGAGGGGAGGAGATGATCAATAAAGCAAGCTTGGAGAACGTCAGTGCAGGTGTTTAGGGGGTGGGTTAGCCTAAGCTTTTTGTTACCAGTTAAGGATTCGATTTCAGTGTTCCGTTCACTTACACATGGGATATTCAGTTCTTTCCTCATGTTTAGCAATTTAGTTGTACGGGGGCATCCGAGGAGAATCCTCATGGCTTCGTTTTTAATCTTTTTCCAGCACTCCAAGCATTCTCTCAGGCACGAGAGCAAGCATGGGGGCAGCATAATCGATCAGAGATATAATATAAGAGAGGTACGTCATTATATTTTTTTGCATTTCTCACATTTGCGCCACAATTGGTGTGATAACCAGCCACAGCCTTGGGAACACGGAACTTCTTTCTACACTGGTGACCAAGTCTGGCACCAACATAGCGGAACCGTGGAACTTCAAGACAAAAGAATTCGAATCTAGTTATACAATCAAGCAGAGGGATCATACAGCTGCATCTTGCGAACAGCTGTTTGGTGCCTACCTCACCTCATTTGTGTGGGCGTCGATTCAGAATTTTTGTTTTCTCTATTGAAAAGATTAAGCTAAGTTTCTGACATGTGTTCAATACAAAGTTAACAAAATTTTGTGTTGCTTTAACCACTGGAAGGGATCAGTATATCACCTGCACAGCTAATTATGTGTTCGCTGTGCCACCTAGTCACTGAGTTCAGGAGCGCGTAGATTAACACATTAAACAGAATAGGACTCGGAACACCTCCCTGTGGAGTGTCCAGTTGAAAATCTCTCGTTATTATCCATCGTAGGTTCCGTCCCCCAACCTTTAGTAGGTTCACTCTGAACGACGTGTCGGTTAACTATGTCAAAGGCATAGATCTAGGAATGATAAAGGAAAGTGGTATATGATCAATCAATATACAAGGTGAGGAAGCACTAATGCAATGAGGCACACACCTTCCAGGCGTGAAGCCATGTATCTGCAGGGACTCGACGTCCTCAATTCTATGATGGAGACAGTTAAGAACCATCCTCTCAAGACACTGACAACTAGTAGTGGGAATTGGGCAAAAGGCACTGTGTTGGTTAGGCCCCGGAATGAGAATAACAAACCTGTTGGTCTATGACCTTGGAAGCTCCCCAGGTACATCCCTCATATTGTACAGTTCAAGTCAAAGGATTTTCTGGCACTAGTAAAAGCATACACAGTAAATCCATCCACCCCGGAGGATGGGGCTTTGCTTCTATGTAGGGCAGAGTCTAGCTCACACTCAGTATAAAGCATGTTACAAGGCTGCTCCTCCTGAAGAACCACGGAGGACCAAGAGTCTTGCGCCATTGACATATGTATTATTTTTTAGTCTCCGTGGTGTAGTGGTAAGACACTCGCCTGGCGTTCCGCGAGCGCTATGTCATGGGTTCGTATCCTGGCCGGGGAGGATTTACTGGGCGCAATTCCTTAACTGTAGCCTCTGTTTAACGCAACAGTAAAATGTGTACTTGGATGAAAAAACGATTCTTCGCGGCAGGGGATCGTATTCCAGGGACCATAGGATTAAGGACTTGCCCGAAACGCTACGCGTACTAGTGGCTGTACAAGAATGTAACAACTCTTGTATATATCTCAAAAAAATTTAGTTTATTCTCTGTGGCTAGAGGCATTGTGTTAAAGCTGGAAGCTGTGATCCATATGATATTGCTCGCTACCAGTGGTGCAGAGAAATGATCGACAAGTTCACTTGCTTTGTACAAGAGATGAGGGAGTGAGATCTGTGCAATATTTGTTTTTTCCTTTAATCTTAATGATATCCTTGCATGCGCGGCATGGAAGGATATATTGGCAACGTGTTGAGGATAAAGGCCACTAACGAAGGTCTCCCAGCCCGCCTCAGTTATTTCATAAGTCTCTTGACCGCTAAGTAATAAGTCTTGATAAGTCTCATGTATGACTGAGCTTAAGCATATCAGTTGCACGAGTCATCATGTGAGTTAATCCAGTTCTGGGAGCGTTCTGTAGTATGAAATCGTCGTAATGAATACTGATGTTGCTGTTGTCGGTGACATTTGGATCATGTGGCTGGACGATGGTTCAAGTGGTTCTATGAACTGTTAGATATTGTCTTTCGAGTTGAATGATAACATCTTTAACTGATGAAAGTTCAGAGGAATTGAACCATTCCGACACCTGAGCCACAAACTTGTCCTGCTAATCTTTGAACGCAGAGTGTCTCATTTTATTGAATTATTGTGCCGGAGAGGACAGAGTAAGCAGTATCCTCCCCCGCGATAGCAGCCGCAGAGCCCAGAGACACTTGAAGATGTTTCACCACTAAAGTTCACATCCACTCCAA
>NW_025554550.1:0-40988 GCF_020424385.1 Procambarus clarkii
ATGCGAACAAGCCTGAATGGTCCCCAGGACAATATGCAACTGAAAACTCACACCCCAGAAGTGACTCGAACCCATACTCCCAGAAGCAACGCAACTGGTATGTACAAGACGCCTTAATCCACTTGACCATCACTACCGGACATAATGAAGTGATAGCCGAGGCTATTTGAACCACCCCACCGCCGGCACTCGGATAGTAATCTGGGCATAGCATTTTACCAAATCACCTCATTCTTTGGGGCACACGTGAGGAACACAAATGCGAACAAGCCTGAATGGTCCCCAGGACAATATGCAACTGAAAACTCACACCCCAGAAGTGACTCGAACCCATACTCCCAGAAGCAACGCAACTGGTATGTACAAGACGCCTTAATCCACTTGACCATCACGACCGGACATAATGAAGTGATAGCCGAGGCTATTTGAACCACCCCACCGCCGGCACTCGGATAGTAATCTTGGGCATAGCATTTTACCAAATCACCTCATTCTTTGGGGCACACGTGAGGAACACAAATGCGAACAAGCCTGAATGGTCCCCAGGACAATATGCAACTGAAAACTCACACCCCAGAAGTGACTCGAACCCATACTCCCAGAAGCAACGCAACTGGTATGTACAAGACGCCTTAATCCACTTGACCATCACGACCGGACATAATGAAGTGATAGCCGAGGCTATTTGAACCACCCCACCGCCGGCACTCGGATAGTAATCTTGGGCATAGCATTTTACCAATCACCTCATTCTTTGGGGCACACGTGAGGAACACAAATGCGAACAAGCCTGAATGGTCCCCAGGTCAATATGCAACTGAAAACTCACACCCCAGAAGTGACTCGAACCCATACTCCCAGAAGCAACGCAACTGGTATGTACAAGACGCCTTAATCCACTTGACCATCACGACCGGACATAATGAAGTGATAGCCGAGGCTATTTGAACCACCCCACCGCCGGCACTCGGATAGTAATCTTGGGCATAGCATTTTACCAAATCACCTCATTCTTTGGGGCACACGTGAGGAACACAAATGCGAACAAGCCTGAATGGTCCCCAGGACAATATGCAACTGAAAACTCACACCCCAGAAGTGACTCGAACCCATACTCCCAGAAGCAACGCAACTGGTATGTACAAGACGCCTTAATCCACTTGACCATCACGACCGGACATAATGAAGTGATAGCCGAGGCTATTTGAACCACCCCACCGCCGGCACTCGGATAGTAATCTTGGGCATAGCATTTTACCAAATCACCTCATTCTTTGGGGCACACGTGAGGAACACAAATGCGAACAAGCCTGAATGGTCCCCAGGACAATATGCAACTGAAAACTCACACCCCAGAAGTGACTCGAACCCATACTCCCAGAAGCAACGCAACTGGTATGTACAAGACGCCTTAATCCACTGGACCATCACGACCGGACATAATGAAGTGATAGCCGAGGCTATTTGAACCACCCCACCGCCGGCACTCGGATAGTAATCTTGGGCATAGCATTTTACCAAATCACCTCATTCTTTGGGGCACACGTGAGGAACATATAGGCTTATAAGCTGGACACGAGTTCTCTCACATTGACAGTGGCTTGACGAAAAATGCAGACTGACCCCTCACTCATCTGGTGCCTTCGGGAGGTAGAGATGTTTGAGATATATATCTCGAACTATCTACTTCTTTTGTAAGGTCTGATGGCGTAGTGGGTTAAAGCATACTAGTTATGCCAGCTACTGGAAGGTAGTTGTGCTTTCTGGGTTCGAGTCCCACTGGTGGGTGTTGTCCAAAGATTGTTTATCTTCACTTGTGGTTTATGCAAGTATAGGCTTATAAGCTGGACACGAGTTCTCTCACATTGACAGTGGCTTGACGAAAAATGCAGACTGACCCCTCACTCATCTGGTGCCTTCGGGAGGTAGAGATGTTTGAGATATATATCTCGAACTATCTACTTCTTTTGTAAGGTCTGATGGCGTAGTGGGTTAAAGCATACTAGTTATGCCAGCTACTGGAAGGTAGTTGTGCTTTCTGGGTTCGAGTCCCACTGGTGGGTGTTGTCCAAAGATTGTTATCTTCACTTGTGGTTTATGCAAGTATAGGCTTATAAGCTGGACACGAGTTCTCTCACATTGACAGTGGCTTGACGAAAAATGCAGACTGACCCCTCACTCATCTGGTGCCTTCGGGAGGTGGAGATGTTTGAGATATATATCTCGAACTATCTACTTCTTTTGTAAGGTCTGATGGCGTAGTGGGTTAAAGCATACTAGTTATGCCAGCTACTGGAAGGTAGTTGTGCTTTCTGGGTTCGAGTCCCACTGGTGGGTGTTGTCCAAAGATTGTTAATCTTCACTTGTGGTTTATGCAAGTATAGGCTTATAAGCTGGACACGAGTTCTCTCACATTGACAGTGGCTTGACGAAAAATGCAGACTGACCCCTCACTCATCTGGTGCCTTCGGGAGGTGGAGATGTTTGAGATATATATCTCGAACTATCTACTTCTTTTGTAAGGTCTGATGGCGTAGTGGGTTAAAGCATACTAGTTATGCCAGCTACTGGAAGGTAGTTGTGCTTTCTGGGTTCGAGTCCCACTGGTGGGTGTTGTCCAAAGATTGTTAATCTTCACTTGTGGTTTATGCAAGTATAGGCTTATAAGCTGGACACGAGTTCTCTCACATTGACAGTGGCTTGACGAAAAATGCAGACTGACCCCTCACTCATCTGGTGCCTTCGGGAGGTGGAGATGTTTGAGATATATATCTCGAACTATCTACTTCTTTTGTAAGGTCTGATGGCGTAGTGGGTTAAAGCATACTAGTTATGCCAGCTACTGGAAGGTAGTTGTGCTTTCTGGGTTCGAGTCCCACTGGTGGGTGTTGTCCAAAGATTGTTAATCTTCACTTGTGGTTTATGCAAGTATAGGCTTATAAGCTGGACACGAGTTCTCTCACATTGACAGTGGCTTGACGAAAAATGCAGACTGACCCCTCACTCATCTGGTGCCTTCGGGAGGTGGAGATGTTTGAGATATATATCTCGAACTATCTACTTCTTTTGTAAGGTCTGATGGCGTAGTGGGTTAAAGCATACTAGTTATGCCAGCTACTGGAAGGTAGTTGTGCTTTCTGGGTTCGAGTCCCACTGGTGGGTGTTGTCCAAAGATTGTTAATCTTCACTTGTGGTTTATGCAAGTATAGGCTTATAAGCTGGACACGAGTTCTCTCACATTGACAGTGGCTTGACGAAAAATGCAGACTGACCCCTCACTCATCTGGTGCCTTCGGGAGGTGGAGATGTTTGAGATATATATCTCGAACTATCTACTTCTTTTGTAAGGTCTGATGGCGTAGTGGGTTAAAGCATACTAGTTATGCCAGCTACTGGAAGGTAGTTGTGCTTTCTGGGTTCGAGTCCCACTGGTGGGTGTTGTCCAAAGATTGTTAATCTTCACTTGTGGTTTATGCAAGTATAGGCTTATAAGCTGGACACGAGTTCTCTCACATTGACAGTGGCTTGACGAAAAATGCAGACTGACCCCTCACTCATCTGGTGCCTTCGGGAGGTGGAGATGTTTGAGATATATATCTCGAACTATCTACTTCTTTTGTAAGGTCTGATGGCGTAGTGGGTTAAAGCATACTAGTTATGCCAGCTACTGGAAGGTAGTTGTGCTTTCTGGGTTCGAGTCCCACTGGTGGGTGTTGTCCAAAGATTGTTAATCTTCACTTGTGGTTTATGCAAGTATAGGCTTATAAGCTGGACACGAGTTCTCTCACATTGACAGTGGCTTGACGAAAAATGCAGACTGACCCCTCACTCATCTGGTGCCTTCGGGAGGTGGAGATGTTTGAGATATATATCTCGAACTATCTACTTCTTTTGTAAGGTCTGATGGCGTAGTGGGTTAAAGCATACTAGTTATGCCAGCTACTGGAAGGTAGTTGTGCTTTCTGGGTTCGAGTCCCACTGGTGGGTGTTGTCCAAAGATTGTTAATCTTCACTTGTGGTTTATGCAAGTATAGGCTTATAAGCTGGACACGAGTTCTCTCACATTGACAGTGGCTTGACGAAAAATGCAGACTGACCCCTCACTCATCTGGTGCCTTCGGGAGGTGGAGATGTTTGAGATATATATCTCGAACTATCTACTTCTTTTGTAAGGTCTGATGGCGTAGTGGGTTAAAGCATACTAGTTATGCCAGCTACTGGAAGGTAGTTGTGCTTTCTGGGTTCGAGTCCCACTGGTGGGTGTTGTCCAAAGATTGTTAATCTTCACTTGTGGTTTATGCAAGTATAGGCTTATAAGCTGGACACGAGTTCTCTCACATTGACAGTGGCTTGACGAAAAATGCAGACTGACCCCTCACTCATCTGGTGCCTTCGGGAGGTGGAGATGTTTGAGATATATATCTCGAACTATCTACTTCTTTTGTAAGGTCTGATGGCGTAGTGGGTTAAAGCATACTAGTTATGCCAGCTACTGGAAGGTAGTTGTGCTTTCTGGGTTCGAGTCCCACTGGTGGGTGTTGTCCAAAGATTGTTAATCTTCACTTGTGGTTTATGCAAGTATAGGCTTATAAGCTGGACACGAGTTCTCTCACATTGACAGTGGCTTGACGAAAAATGCAGACTGACCCCTCACTCATCTGGTGCCTTCGGGAGGTGGAGATGTTTGAGATATATATCTCGAACTATCTACTTCTTTTGTAAGGTCTGATGGCGTAGTGGGTTAAAGCATACTAGTTATGCCAGCTACTGGAAGGTAGTTGTGCTTTCTGGGTTCGAGTCCCACTGGTGGGTGTTGTCCAAAGATTGTTAATCTTCACTTGTGGTTTATGCAAGTATAGGCTTATAAGCTGGACACGAGTTCTCTCACATTGACAGTGGCTTGACGAAAAATGCAGACTGACCCCTCACTCATCTGGTGCCTTCGGGAGGTGGAGATGTTTGAGATATATATCTCGAACTATCTACTTCTTTTGTAAGGTCTGATGGCGTAGTGGGTTAAAGCATACTAGTTATGCCAGCTACTGGAAGGTAGTTGTGCTTTCTGGGTTCGAGTCCCACTGGTGGGTGTTGTCCAAAGATTGTTAATCTTCACTTGTGGTTTATGCAAGTATAGGCTTATAAGCTGGACACGAGTTCTCTCACATTGACAGTGGCTTGACGAAAAATGCAGACTGACCCCTCACTCATCTGGTGCCTTCGGGAGGTGGAGATGTTTGAGATATATATCTCGAACTATCTACTTCTTTTGTAAGGTCTGATGGCGTAGTGGGTTAAAGCATACTAGTTATGCCAGCTACTGGAAGGTAGTTGTGCTTTCTGGGTTCGAGTCCCACTGGTGGGTGTTGTCCAAAGATTGTTAATCTTCACTTGTGGTTTATGCAAGTATAGGCTTATAAGCTGGACACGAGTTCTCTCACATTGACAGTGGCTTGACGAAAAATGCAGACTGACCCCTCACTCATCTGGTGCCTTCGGGAGGTGGAGATGTTTGAGATATATATCTCGAACTATCTACTTCTTTTGTAAGGTCTGATGGCGTAGTGGGTTAAAGCATACTAGTTATGCCAGCTACTGGAAGGTAGTTGTGCTTTCTGGGTTCGAGTCCCACTGGTGGGTGTTGTCCAAAGATTGTTAATCTTCACTTGTGGTTTATGCAAGTATAGGCTTATAAGCTGGACACGAGTTCTCTCACATTGACAGTGGCTTGACGAAAAATGCAGACTGACCCCTCACTCATCTGGTGCCTTCGGGAGGTGGAGATGTTTGAGATATATATCTCGAACTATCTACTTCTTTTGTAAGGTCTGATGGCGTAGTGGGTTAAAGCATACTAGTTATGCCAGCTACTGGAAGGTAGTTGTGCTTTCTGGGTTCGAGTCCCACTGGTGGGTGTTGTCCAAAGATTGTTAATCTTCACTTGTGGTTTATGCAAGTATAGGCTTATAAGCTGGACACGAGTTCTCTCACATTGACAGTGGCTTGACGAAAAATGCAGACTGACCCCTCACTCATCTGGTGCCTTCGGGAGGTGGAGATGTTTGAGATATATATCTCGAACTATCTACTTCTTTTGTAAGGTCTGATGGCGTAGTGGGTTAAAGCATACTAGTTATGCCAGCTACTGGAAGGTAGTTGTGCTTTCTGGGTTCGAGTCCCACTGGTGGGTGTTGTCCAAAGATTGTTAATCTTCACTTGTGGTTTATGCAAGTATAGGCTTATAAGCTGGACACGAGTTCTCTCACATTGACAGTGGCTTGACGAAAAATGCAGACTGACCCCTCACTCATCTGGTGCCTTCGGGAGGTGGAGATGTTTGAGATATATATCTCGAACTATCTACTTCTTTTGTAAGGTCTGATGGCGTAGTGGGTTAAAGCATACTAGTTATGCCAGCTACTGGAAGGTAGTTGTGCTTTCTGGGTTCGAGTCCCACTGGTGGGTGTTGTCCAAAGATTGTTAATCTTCACTTGTGGTTTATGCAAGTATAGGCTTATAAGCTGGACACGAGTTCTCTCACATTGACAGTGGCTTGACGAAAAATGCAGACTGACCCCTCACTCATCTGGTGCCTTCGGGAGGTGGAGATGTTTGAGATATATATCTCGAACTATCTACTTCTTTTGTAAGGTCTGATGGCGTAGTGGGTTAAAGCATACTAGTTATGCCAGCTACTGGAAGGTAGTTGTGCTTTCTGGGTTCGAGTCCCACTGGTGGGTGTTGTCCAAAGATTGTTAATCTTCACTTGTGGTTTATGCAAGTATAGGCTTATAAGCTGGACACGAGTTCTCTCACATTGACAGTGGCTTGACGAAAAATGCAGACTGACCCCTCACTCATCTGGTGCCTTCGGGAGGTGGAGATGTTTGAGATATATATCTCGAACTATCTACTTCTTTTGTAAGGTCTGATGGCGTAGTGGGTTAAAGCATACTAGTTATGCCAGCTACTGGAAGGTAGTTGTGCTTTCTGGGTTCGAGTCCCACTGGTGGGTGTTGTCCAAAGATTGTTAATCTTCACTTGTGGTTTATGCAAGTATAGGCTTATAAGCTGGACACGAGTTCTCTCACATTGACAGTGGCTTGACGAAAAATGCAGACTGACCCCTCACTCATCTGGTGCCTTCGGGAGGTGGAGATGTTTGAGATATATATCTCGAACTATCTACTTCTTTTGTAAGGTCTGATGGCGTAGTGGGTTAAAGCATACTAGTTATGCCAGCTACTGGAAGGTAGTTGTGCTTTCTGGGTTCGAGTCCCACTGGTGGGTGTTGTCCAAAGATTGTTAATCTTCACTTGTGGTTTATGCAAGTATAGGCTTATAAGCTGGACACGAGTTCTCTCACATTGACAGTGGCTTGACGAAAAATGCAGACTGACCCCTCACTCATCTGGTGCCTTCGGGAGGTGGAGATGTTTGAGATATATATCTCGAACTATCTACTTCTTTTGTAAGGTCTGATGGCGTAGTGGGTTAAAGCATACTAGTTATGCCAGCTACTGGAAGGTAGTTGTGCTTTCTGGGTTCGAGTCCCACTGGTGGGTGTTGTCCAAAGATTGTTAATCTTCACTTGTGGTTTATGCAAGTATAGGCTTATAAGCTGGACACGAGTTCTCTCACATTGACAGTGGCTTGACGAAAAATGCAGACTGACCCCTCACTCATCTGGTGCCTTCGGGAGGTGGAGATGTTTGAGATATATATCTCGAACTATCTACTTCTTTTGTAAGGTCTGATGGCGTAGTGGGTTAAAGCATACTAGTTATGCCAGCTACTGGAAGGTAGTTGTGCTTTCTGGGTTCGAGTCCCACTGGTGGGTGTTGTCCAAAGATTGTTAATCTTCACTTGTGGTTTATGCAAGTATAGGCTTATAAGCTGGACACGAGTTCTCTCACATTGACAGTGGCTTGACGAAAAATGCAGACTGACCCCTCACTCATCTGGTGCCTTCGGGAGGTGGAGATGTTTGAGATATATATCTCGAACTATCTACTTCTTTTGTAAGGTCTGATGGCGTAGTGGGTTAAAGCATACTAGTTATGCCAGCTACTGGAAGGTAGTTGTGCTTTCTGGGTTCGAGTCCCACTGGTGGGTGTTGTCCAAAGATTGTTAATCTTCACTTGTGGTTTATGCAAGTATAGGCTTATAAGCTGGACACGAGTTCTCTCACATTGACAGTGGCTTGACGAAAAATGCAGACTGACCCCTCACTCATCTGGTGCCTTCGGGAGGTGGAGATGTTTGAGATATATATCTCGAACTATCTACTTCTTTTGTAAGGTCTGATGGCGTAGTGGGTTAAAGCATACTAGTTATGCCAGCTACTGGAAGGTAGTTGTGCTTTCTGGGTTCGAGTCCCACTGGTGGGTGTTGTCCAAAGATTGTTAATCTTCACTTGTGGTTTATGCAAGTATAGGCTTATAAGCTGGACACGAGTTTCTCTCACATTGACAGTGGCTTGACGAAAAATGCAGACTGACCCCTCACTCATCTGGTGCCTTCGGGAGGTGGAGATGTTTGAGATATATATCTCGAACTATCTACTTCTTTTGTAAGGTCTGATGGCGTAGTGGGTTAAAGCATACTAGTTATGCCAGCTACTGGAAGGTAGTTGTGCTTTCTGGGTTCGAGTCCCACTGGTGGGTGTTGTCCAAAGATTGTTAATCTTCACTTGTGGTTTATGCAAGTATAGGCTTATAAGCTGGACACGAGTTCTCTCACATTGACAGTGGCTTGACGAAAAATGCAGACTGACCCCTCACTCATCTGGTGCCTTCGGGAGGTGGAGATGTTTGAGATATATATCTCGAACTATCTACTTCTTTTGTAAGGTCTGATGGCGTAGTGGGTTAAAGCATACTAGTTATGCCAGCTACTGGAAGGTAGTTGTGCTTTCTGGGTTCGAGTCCCACTGGTGGGTGTTGTCCAAAGATTGTTAATCTTCACTTGTGGTTTATGCAAGTATAGGCTTATAAGCTGGACACGAGTTCTCTCACATTGACAGTGGCTTGACGAAAAATGCAGACTGACCCCTCACTCATCTGGTGCCTTCGGGAGGTGGAGATGTTTGAGATATATATCTCGAACTATCTACTTCTTTTGTAAGGTCTGATGGCGTAGTGGGTTAAAGCATACTAGTTATGCCAGCTACTGGAAGGTAGTTGTGCTTTCTGGGTTCGAGTCCCACTGGTGGGTGTTGTCCAAAGATTGTTAATCTTCACTTGTGGTTTATGCAAGTATAGGCTTATAAGCTGGACACGAGTTCTCTCACATTGACAGTGGCTTGACGAAAAATGCAGACTGACCCCTCACTCATCTGGTGCCTTCGGGAGGTGGAGATGTTTGAGATATATATCTCGAACTATCTACTTCTTTTGTAAGGTCTGATGGCGTAGTGGGTTAAAGCATACTAGTTATGCCAGCTACTGGAAGGTAGTTGTGCTTTCTGGGTTCGAGTCCCACTGGTGGGTGTTGTCCAAAGATTGTTAATCTTCACTTGTGGTTTATGCAAGTATAGGCTTATAAGCTGGACACGAGTTCTCTCACATTGACAGTGGCTTGACGAAAAATGCAGACTGACCCCTCACTCATCTGGTGCCTTCGGGAGGTGGAGATGTTTGAGATATATATCTCGAACTATCTACTTCTTTTGTAAGGTCTGATGGCGTAGTGGGTTAAAGCATACTAGTTATGCCAGCTACTGGAAGGTAGTTGTGCTTTCTGGGTTCGAGTCCCACTGGTGGGTGTTGTCCAAAGATTGTTAATCTTCACTTGTGGTTTATGCAAGTATAGGCTTATAAGCTGGACACGAGTTCTCTCACATTGACAGTGGCTTGACGAAAAATGCAGACTGACCCCTCACTCATCTGGTGCCTTCGGGAGGTGGAGATGTTTGAGATATATATCTCGAACTATCTACTTCTTTTGTAAGGTCTGATGGCGTAGTGGGTTAAAGCATACTAGTTATGCCAGCTACTGGAAGGTAGTTGTGCTTTCTGGGTTCGAGTCCCACTGGTGGGTGTTGTCCAAAGATTGTTAATCTTCACTTGTGGTTTATGCAAGTATAGGCTTATAAGCTGGACACGAGTTCTCTCACATTGACAGTGGCTTGACGAAAAATGCAGACTGACCCCTCACTCATCTGGTGCCTTCGGGAGGTGGAGATGTTTGAGATATATATCTCGAACTATCTACTTCTTTTGTAAGGTCTGATGGCGTAGTGGGTTAAAGCATACTAGTTATGCCAGCTACTGGAAGGTAGTTGTGCTTTCTGGGTTCGAGTCCCACTGGTGGGTGTTGTCCAAAGATTGTTAATCTTCACTTGTGGTTTATGCAAGTATAGGCTTATAAGCTGGACACGAGTTCTCTCACATTGACAGTGGCTTGACGAAAAATGCAGACTGACCCCTCACTCATCTGGTGCCTTCGGGAGGTGGAGATGTTTGAGATATATATCTCGAACTATCTACTTCTTTTGTAAGGTCTGATGGCGTAGTGGGTTAAAGCATACTAGTTATGCCAGCTACTGGAAGGTAGTTGTGCTTTCTGGGTTCGAGTCCCACTGGTGGGTGTTGTCCAAAGATTGTTTATCTTCACTTGTGGTTTATGCAAGTATAGGCTTATAAGCTGGACACGAGTTCTCTCACATTGACAGTGGCTTGACCTAAAATGCAGACTGACCCCTCACTCATCTGGTGCCTTCGGGAGGTAGAGATGTTTGAGATATATATCTCGAACTATCTACTTCTTTTGTAAGGTCTGATGGCGTAGTGGGTTAAAGCATACTAGTTATGCCAGCTACTGGAAGGTAGTTGTGCTTTCTGGGTTCGAGTCCCACTGGTGGGTGTTGTCCAAAGAGATTGTTTATCTTCACTTGTGGTTTATGCAATATATTCTTATAACTTCGCTTATTAGGCAAATTGGGCCTTGCATAGTAGGCTGAGAAGTGCGTTCTGGCTACTAGGTACGACATATATATATATATATATGTATATATAGTGCGTTTTATATATATATATATATATATATATATATATATATATATATATATATATATATATATATATGTATATGTCGTACCTAGTAGCCAGAACTCACTTCTCAGCCTACTATGCAATGCCCAATTTGCCTAATAAGCCAAGTTTTCATGAATTAATTGTTTTTCGACTACCTAACCTACCTAACCTAACCTAACCTAACTTTTTCGGCTACCTAACCGAACCTAACCTATAGAGATTCGTTAGGTTAGGTTAGGTAGGGTTGGTTAGGTTCGGTCATATATCTACGTTAATTTTAACTCCAATAAAAAAAATTTACCTCATACATATTGAAATGGGTAGCTTTATCATTTCATAAGAAAAAAAATTGAGAAATATAATAATTCAGGAAAACTTGGCTTATTAGGCAAATCGGGCCTTGCATATTAGGCCGAGAAGTGCATTCTGGCTACTAGGTACGACATATATATAGTGCTTTTTATATATATATATAATATATATATATATATATATATATATATATATATATATATATATATATATATATATATATATATATATATATATATATATATATATATATATATATATGTGTGTGTGTGTGTATATTATAAAATATAACCGAAAAAGTAAGATTAATAATTCTAACACGAATTTTCTCTATCTTTCTTATGTTTCATTTCACTGTTGATGGTAATTCAAAGATCAATTCTCCAAAATTCATTTTTATTTCTAGTCTGACGCGACACTTGAGCGCGTTTCGTAAAACTTATTACATTTTCAAAGACTTTAGTTTACAAACACACAACTGAAACTGAATAGAGCTTACACATCTTCGAGTTTATGTCTACATTTGGGTGAGGTGGATGAGGTGAAAACGAACTTTCAACAATGTGTATTAAATGGGTATTAAATTCTAACACAAGACAGAACACGAAACAATGGGTATTGAATGGAAGTAATTGTAGAAAGCCTATTGGTCCATATTTCTTGATGCTTCTATATTGCAGCGGAGTCTTGAAGTGGGTAGAATATAGTTGTGCATTAATTGGCTGTTGATTGCTGGTGTTGACTTCTTGATGTGTAGTGCCTGGCAGACGTCAAGCCGCCTGCTATCGCTGTATCTATCGATGATAGATACAGCGAAACAACACAGAAATCATCGATAGATACAGCGATAGTAGGCGGCTAGACGTCTGCGAGGCACTATAAATCAAGAAGTCAACACCAGCAATCAACAGCCAATTAATGCACAACTATATTCTACCCACTTCAAAACTCCGCTCCAATATAGAAGCATCAAGAAATATGGACCAATAGGCTTTCTACAATTACTTCCATTCAATACCCATTGTTTCGTGTTCTGTCTTGTGTTAGAATTTAATACCCATTTAATACACATTGTTGAAAGTTCGTTTTCACCTCATCCACCTCACCCAAATGTAGACATAAACTCGAAGATGTGTAAGCTCTATTCAGTTTCAGTTGTGTGTTTGTAAACTAAAGTCTTTGAAAATGTAATAAGTTTTACGAAACGCGCTCAAGTGTCGCGTCAGACTAGAAATAAAAATGAATTTTGGAGAATTGATCTTTGAATTACCATCAACAGTGAAAAGAAACATAAGAAAGATAGAGAAAATTCGTGTTAGAATTATTAATCTTACTTTTTCGGTTATATTTTATAATATACACACACATATATATATATATATATATATATATATATATATATATATATATATATATATATATATATATATATATATATATATAATATATATATATATATATATATATATATATATTTATATATATATATATATATATATATGTATATATATATATATATATGTCGTACCTAGTAGCCAGAACGCACTTCTCAGCCTACTTTGCAAGGCCCGATTTCCCTAATAAGCCAAGTTTTCATGAATTAATTGTTTTTCGACTACCTAACCTACCTAACCTAACCTAACCTAACTTTTTCGGCTACCTAACCAAACCTAACCTATAAAGATAGGTTAGGTTAGGTTAGGTAGGGTTGGTTAGGTTCGGTCATATATCTACGTTAATTTTAACTCCAATAAAAAAAAATTGACCTCATACATAATGAAATGGGTAGCTTTATCATTTCATAAGAAAAAAATTAGAAAAAATATATTAATTCAGGAAAACTTGGCTTATTAGGCAAATCGGGCCTTGAATAGTAGGCCAAAAAGTGAATTCTGGCTACTAGGTACGACATATATATATATATATATATATATATATATATATATATATATATATATATATATATATATATATATATATATATATATATATATATCGTTCCTAGTAGCCAGAACGCACTTCTCGGCCTACTATGCAAGGCCCGATTTGCCTAATAAGCTAAGTTTTCCTAAATTAATATATTTTCTTTAATTTTTTTCTTATGAAATGATAAAGCTACCCATTTCATTACGTATGAGGTAAAATTTTTTTATTGGAGTTAAAATTAATGTAGATATATGACCGAACCTAACCAACCCTATCTAACCTAACCTAACCTATCTTTATAGGTTAGGTTAGGTTAGGCAGCCGAAAAAGTTAGGTTAGGTTAGGTTAGGTAGGTTAGGTAGTCGAAAAACAATAAATTCATGAAAACTTGGCTTGTTAGGCAAATCGGGCCTTGCATAGTAGGCATAGAAGTGCGTTCTGGCTACTAGGTACGACATATATATATATATATATATATATATATATATATATATATATATATATATATATATATATATATATATATATATATATATATATATATATATATATATATATATATATGTATGTATGTATGTGTGTGTGTATGTGTGTGTGTATGTGTGTACTCACCTAGTTGTGCTTGTGGGGGTTGAGCTCTGGCTCTTTGGTCCCGCCTCTCAACCGTCAATCAACAGGTGTACAGATTCCTGAGCCTATTGGGCTCTATCATATCTACACTTGAAACTGTGTATGGAGTCAGCCTCCACCACGTTACTTCCAAATGAATTCCATTTGTCAACCACTCTGACATTAAAAAATTTCTTTCTAATATCTCTGTGGCTCATTTGGGCACTCAGTTTCCACCTGTGTCCCCTTGTGCGTGTGCCCCTTATGTTAAATAGACTGTCTTTATCTACCCTATCAATTCCCTTCAGAATCTTGAATGTGGTGATCATGTCCCCCCTAACTCTTCTGTCTTCCAACGAAGTGAGGTTTAATTCCCGTAGTCTCTCCTCGTAGCTCATACCTCTCAGCTCGGGTACTAGTCTGGTGGCAAACCTTTGAACCTTTTCCAGTTTAGTCTTATCCTTGACTAGATATGGACTCCATGCTGGGGCTGCATACTCCAAAATTGGCCTGACATATGTGGTATACAAAGTTCTGAATGATTCTTTACACAAGTTTCTGAATGCCGTTCGTAGGTTGGCCAGCCTGGCATATGCCGCTGATGTTATCCGCTTGATATGTGCTGCAGGAGACAGGTCTGGCGTGATATCAACCCCCAAGTCTTTTTCCTTCTCAGACTTCTGAAGAATTTCCTCTCCCAGATGATACCTTGTATCTGGCCTCCTACTCCCTACACCTATCCTCATTACATTACATTTGGTTGGGTTAAACTCTAACAACCATTTGTTCGACCATTCCTTCAGCTTGTTTAGGTCCTCTTGAAGCCTCAAACAGTCCTCTTCTGTTTTAATCCTTCTCATAATTTTAGCATCGTCCGCAAACATTGAGAAAAATGAATCGATACCCTCTGGGAGATCATTTACATATATCAGAAACAAGATAGGACCGAGTACAGAGCCCTGTGGGACTCCACTGGTGACGTCACGCCAATCGGAGGTCTCACCCCTCACCGTAACTCTCTGCTTCCTATTGCTTAGATACTCCCTTATCCACTGGAGCACCTTACCAGCTACACCTGCCTGTCTCTCCAGCTTATGTACCAGCCTCTTATGCGGTACTGTGTCAAAGGCTTTCCGACAATCCAAGAAAATGCAGTCCGCCCAGCCCTCTCTTTCTTGCTTAATCTTTGTCACCTGATCGTAGAATTCTATCAAGCCTGTAAGGCAAGATTTACCCTCCCTGAACCCATGTTGGCGATTTGTCACGAAGTCCCTTCTCTCCAGATGTGTTTCCAGGTTTTTTCTCACGATCTTCTCCATCACCTTGCATGGTATACAAGTCAAGGACACTGGCCTGTAGTTCAGTGCCTCTTGCCTGTCGCCCTTTTTGTATATTGGGACCACATTCGCCGTCTTCCATATTTCTGGAAGGTCTCCCGTCTCCAGTGACTTACTATACACTATGGAGAGTGGCAAGCAAAGTGCCTCTGCACACTCTTTCAGTAGCCATGGTGAGATCCCATCTGGACCAACAGCCTTTCTAACATCCAGATCCAGCAGGTGTCTCTTGACCTCCTCTCTCGTAATTTCGAACTCTTCCAAGGCCGCCTGGTTTACCTCCCTTTCTCCTAGCACAGTGACCTCACCTTGTTCTACTGTGAAGACCTCCTGGAACCTCTTGTTGAGTTCTTCACACACCTCTCTGTCATTCTCTGTATACCTGTCCTCGCCTGTTCGAAGTTTCAATACCTGTTCTTTCACTGTTGTTTTCCTTCTGATGTGACTGTGGAGTAGCTTTGGTTCGGTCTTGGCTTTGTTTGCTATATCATTTTCAAAACTTTTAACTGCTTCTCTTCTCACCCTGACGTACTCATTCCTGGTTCTCTGGTATCTCTCTCTGCTTTCTGGTGTTCTGTTATTCCGGAAGTTTCTCCACGCCCTTTTGTTCAGTTCCTTCGCTTCCATACATGCCCTATTATACCATGGATTCTTCTGTTGCTTCTCGGATTTTTCCCTTTGGGCCGGGATGAACCTGTTTACTGCCTCCTGACACTTTTGGGTAACATAGTCCATCATACCCTGTACGGACTTATCTCTGAGGTCTGTGTCCCAAGGTATTTCACTTAGGAAACTTCTCATCTGTTCATAATTTCCCTTTCGGTATGCCAGCCTTTTGATTCCTAGTTCTTTTTTGGGGGAGATAAGTCCTAGCTCTACCAGGTACTCAAAGTTCAATACACTGTGGTCACTCATTCCCAAGGGCGCTTCCATCTTAACTTCTCTTATATCCCACTCATTTAGGGTAAATATCAAATCAAGCATTGCTGGTTCATCTTCTCCTCTCATTCTTGTTGGTTCTTTGATGTGCTGGCTTAGAAAGTTTCTTGTTGCCATGTCCAGCAGTTTAGCTCTCCATGTTTCTGGTCCTCCATGCGGGTCTCTGTTCTTCCAATCTATCTTCCCATGGTTGAAGTCTCTCATAACTAGTAGTCCAGATTCATTCTTGCTAGCAACAGAAGCGGCTCTTTCTATTATGTTAATGGTGGCCATGTTGTTTCTATCATATTCCTGTCTAGGTCTTCTGTCATTTGGTGGTGGATTATATATGACTGCGACTATAATTTTTTTCCTTCCATTTGTTACGGTACCTGCTATGTAGTCACTGAAACCTTCACAGCTCTGAATATCCATCTCCTCAAAATCCCAGCCTTTTCTTACCAGCAGAGCTTCACCACCCCCACCCCTTCCTTCCCTCTCTTTCCTCATAACCTAATAGTCCTGTGGGAACACTGCGTTTGTTATCGTTTTCGTGTGCTTTGTTTCTGTGAGGGCTATTATGTCTGGGTTTTCCTCTAGTACCCGTTCTCCAAGCTCATTTGCTTTATTTGTAATTCCATCTATGTTAGTGTACATCGCTTTGAGGCTCACTTTCTTCTGTCCCTTCTCAAATCGCCTCCTTGGTGAGTGTTCTGCTGGTGGGGGAGGCTGTTCCATGGGTGTGAGGACCTGTGTGGTGGATGACAGGGTCTCAGAGGATACTGGGATGAGGGGCGGGGGATCCAGTGAAGGGGGAGGGACAGGGAGGATATGGGGTGAAAGGGGAGGGAGGACGGGAAGGAAAGGGGGGAGGGAGGATTCGGGAGGAGGGGAGGGGTAGAAGGGTGTGGATTGGGTGTGGGGGGTGAGAGATTTGGCTGAACATTTGAGTGGGGGCAGGGAGGGTTTGGGGTAGGGGGGTTTTCTATGCAGAGGAGGGTGGCAGGATTGTCCTCCTTTCTGGTGTTACTGGGTAGCTGGTTGTGGGTTCCCCCTCGCCTCTGGGGGTGTTGTGTTGGGAGCTGTGACTTCCTGGTTTTCCCCCTCTCGCCCTGCGCCTCTTCCTTGCTTCTGCCGCCACGGCTCTCTCCTCCCTTGTCATGTCTCTCTGGAGGAATACATTTTTGAATTTTCCCACGTTTTTCAGGGAGCTCTTCCTTGATAGGATTTTCTCCTTTGTGCTCTCGTTTGCAAACACTATCTTTATCATTCGGTCTCGGTCTTTGTTGTACCAACCTAGCCTGAAAACCTTCTCAATGCTATACTCAGCCCCTTCCATGTCTAGTGCCTTTAGTACTTCATTCACTGCTGCTTTGTCCTTGTCATTCCAGACAAGGATCTTGTCATTCCTTGTGTGTGTGTGTACTCACCTAATTGTGTGTGTGTGTGTGTGTGTGTGTGTGTGCGCGTGTGTGTGTATGTGTGTGTGTGTGTGTGTGTGTGTGTGTGTGTGTGTGTGTGTGTGTGTGTGTACTCACCTAGTTGTACTCACCTAGTTGTGCTTGCGGGGGTTGAGCTCTGGCTCTTTGGTCCCGCCTTTCAACCGTCAATCAACAGGTGTACAGGTTCCTGAGCCTATTGGGCTCTATCATATCTACACTTGAAACTGTGTATGGAGTCAGCATCCACCACATTGCTTCCTAATGCATTCCATTTGTCAACCACTCTGACACTAAAAACGTTCTTTCTAATATCTCTGTGGCTCATTTGGGCACCCAGTTTCCACCTGTGTCCCCTAGTGCGTGTGCCCCTTGTGTTAAATAGCCTGTTTTTATCAACCCTGTCGATTCCCTTGAGAATCTTGAATGTGGTGATCATGTCCCCCCTAACTCTTCTGTCTTCCAACGAAGTGAGGTTCAATTCCCGTAGTCTCTCCTCGTAGCTCATACCTCTCAGCTCGGGTACTAGTCTGGTGGCAAACCTTTGAACCTTTTCCAGTTTAGTCTTATGCTTGACTAGATATGGACTCCATGCTGGAGCCGCATACTCCAGGATTGGTCTGACATATGTGGTATATAATGTTCTGAAAGATTCCTAACACAAGTTTCTAAAGGCCGTTCTTATGTTAGCCAACCTGGCATATGCTGCTGATGTTATCCTCTTGATATGAGCTTCAGGGGACAGGTCTGGCGTGATATCAACCCCCAGGTCTTTCTCTCTCTCTGACTCTTGAAGTATTTCATCTCCCAAGTAATACCTTGTATCTGGTCTCCTGCTTCCTACCCCTATCTTCATTACATTACATTTGCTTGGGTTAAACTCTAACATCCATTTGTTCGACCATTCCTGCAGCTTGTCCAGGTCTTCTTGAAGCCTCAAGCTGTCCTCCTCTGTCTTAATCCTTCTCATAATTTTGGCGTCGTCAGCAAACATTGAGAGGAATGAGTCTATACCCTCTGGGAGATCATTTACGTATATCAGAAACAGGATAGGTCCAAGCACAGTGCCCTGTGGGACTCCACTGGTGACTTCACGCCATTCTGAGGTCTCACCCCTCACTGTAACTCTCTGCTTCCTATTGTTTAGGTACTCCCTTATCCACTGGAGCGCCCTACCAGTTACTCCTGCCTGTTTCTCCAGCTTATGCATCAACCTTTTATGGGGTACTGTGTCAAAGGCTTTCCGACAGTCCAAAAAAATGCAGTCCGCCCATTCTTCTCTTTCTTGCGTAATATTTGTCACCTGATCATAGAATTCTATCAAGTCAATACCCATGGTTGGATTCCATCCAACAGCTTTTCTCACATCCAGCTCCAATAGGTGCTTCTTGACCTCATCTCTTGTAATTTCGAACCTTTCCAAGGTCACCTGGTTTGCTGCCACCTCTCCTAGCGCCGTGACTTCTCCCTGTTCTATTGTAAAGACCTCCTGGAACCTTTTGTTGAGTTCTTCACACACCTCTTTGTCATTCTCTGTGTACCTGTCCTCGCCCACCCTAAGTTTAATCACCTGTTCCTTCACTGTTGTCTTCCTCCTGATGTGACTGTGTAGTAGCTTGGGTTCGGTCTTGGCTTTATTAGCTATATCATTTTCATAACTTTTCTCAGCTGCTCTTCTCACACTAACATACTCGTTCCTGGTTCTCTGGTATCTCTCTCTACTTTCTGGTGTTCTGTTATTACGGAAGTTCCTCCATGCCCTTCTGTTCAGTTCCTTTGCCTTCATACATTCCCTATTAAACCACGGATTCTTCCTTTGCTTCTCTGTTTTTTCCTGTTGGGCTGGGACAAACCTGCTTACAGCCTTCTGACATTTCTGGGTGACATAGTCCATCATGTCTTGTACGGACTTGGTTCCGAGTTCTGTGTCCCAATGTATATCCCATAGGAATTTATTCATCTCCTCAGTTTCCCTTTCGGTACGCCAGCCCTTTGTTTCCCAGTTCTTTTTTGGGGGTGATAATACCTAGCTCAACCAGGTACTCAAAGCTCAATACACTATGATCACTCATTCCCAAGGGGGCTTCCAACTTAACTTCCCTTATATCCGACTCATTTAGGGTAAATATCAGATCAAGCAAGGCTGGTTCATCCCCAACCTCTCATTATTGTCGGTCCCTTGACGAGTTGACTTAGAAAGTTTCTTGTTGCCACATCCAGCAGCTTAGCTCTCCATGTGTCTGGTCCTCCATGTGGGTCTCTGTTCCCCCAATCTATCTTCCCATGGTTGAAGTCTCCCATGATTAGTAGCCTGGATCCATTCCTGCTAGCCACAGAAGCTGCTCTCTCTATTATATTGATGGTGGCCAAGTTGTTTCTATCATATTCCTGTCTGGGTCTTCTGACATTCGGTGGGGGGTTATATATGACTACTACTATAATTTTCTGTCCTCCAGTTGCTATGGTGCTTGATATGTAGTCACTGAAACCTTCACAGTTCTGAATTACCATCTCTTCGAAACTCCAACCTTCTCTTAGTAGCAAAGCTACACCACCTCCTCCTCTCCCTTCTCTCTCTTTCCTCACTACATAGTAGCCCTGTGGAAACTGTGTTTGTTATGGTGTTTGTTAGCTTTGTTTCTGTGAGTGCTATTATGTCTGGGTTTTCTTCTAGTGCCCATTCTCCCAGTTCACTTGTTTTATTTGTAATTCCATCTATGTTAGTGTACATTGCCTTGAAGCTCACTTTCTTCAGTTCATTTTCTTGTCCCTTTCTTGGCGAGCATTCTGCTGGTGTGGGAAGCTTTTCAGTGGGTGAGATGATCTGTGAGGTGGTTTGCAGGGTTTCAGAGGAGTTTGGGGTGAGGGGTGGGGGCTTCATGGAAGGGGGGACAGGTAGGGTATGGGTTAAGGAGATAGGGGGGAAATGGAGGATATGGGGTGAGGGGGGAGGAGGGATAGGGAGGGTATGGGATGAAGGGGGAGGGGGGACAGGGGGGGAATGGTGGAAGGGGGGACATGATGGGAATGGGGAAGGGATGACAGGGTAAGAATGGGGTGGGGGCAGGTAGGGTGAGGGGAAGGGAGGGTTTCTATGCAGAGGGGGGTGGTGGGGTTGCCCTCCCCTCCGGTGTTGCTGGGATGCTGGTTTTGGGTTCGCCTCTTGCCTCTGGGACTGTTGTGTTGGGGGCTGTGATTTACTGGTTTGCTTCTCCCTCCCTACGCTTCCTCCTTGCCGCTGCTGCCCTGACTCTCTCCTCCTTCGTCCTGTCCCTCACACTCCTGTGTGTGTGTGTGTGTGTGTGTGTGTGTGTGTGTGTGTGTGTGTGTGTGTGTGTGTGTGTGTGTGTGTGTGTGTGTGTGTGTGTGTGTGTGTGTGTGTGTGTGTGTGTGTGTGTGTGTGTGTGTGTGTGTGTGTGTGTGTGTGTATGTGTGTGTGTGCGCGTGTGTGTGTGTGTGTATGTGTGTGTACTCGCCTAGTTGTGCTTGCAGGGGTTGAGCTCTGGCTCTTTGGTCCCCCCTCTCAACTGTTAATCAACAGGTGTACAGGTTCCTGAGCCTATTGGGCTCTATCATATCTACACTTGAAACTGTGTATGGAGTCAGCCTCCACCACATCACTTCCTAATGCATTCCATTTGCTAATCACTCTGACACTAAAAAAGTTCTTTCTAATATCTCTGTGGCTCATTTGGGCACTCAGTTTCCACCTGTGTCCCCTAGTGCGTGTGCCCCTTGTGTTAAATAGCCTGTTTTTATCAACCCTGTCGATTCCCTTGAGAATCTTGAATGTGGTGATCACGTCCCCGCTAACTCTTCTGTCTTCCAACGAAGTGAGGTTTAATTAACGTAGTCTCTCCTCGTAGGTCATACCTCTCAGCTCGGGTACTAGTCTGGTGGCAAACCTTTGAACCTTTTCCATTTTAGTCTTATGCTTGACTAGATATGGACTCCATGCTGGAACCGCATACTCCAGGATTGGTCTGACATATGTGGTATATAATGTTCTGAAAGATTCCTTACGCAAGTTTCTAAAGGCCGTTCGTATGTTAGCCAACCTGGCATATGCTACTGCTGTTATCTTCTTGATATGAGCTTCAGGGGACAGGTCTGGCATGATATCAACCCCCAGGTCTTTCTCTCTCTCTGACTCTTGAAGTATTTCATCTCCCAAATGGTACCTTGTATCTGGTATCCTGCTTCCTACCCCTATCTTCATTACATTACATTTGCTTGGGTTAAACTCTAACAGCCATTTGTTCGACCATTCCTGCAGCTTGTCAAGGTCTTCTTGAAGCCTCAAGCTGTCCTCCTCTGTCTTAATCCTTCTCATAATTTTGGCGTCGTCAGCAAACATTGAGAGGCATGAGTCTATACCCTTTGGGAGATCATTTACGAATATCAGAAGCAGGATAGGTCCAAGTACAGAGCCCTGTGGGACTCCACTGGTGACTTCACGCCAGTCTGAGGTCTCACCCCTCACTGTAACTCTCTGCTTCCTATTGTTTAGGTACTCCCTTATCCACTGGAGCGCCCTACCAGTTACTCTTGCCTGTTTCTCCAGCTTATGCATCAACTTTTTATGGGGTACTGTGTCAAAGGCTTTCCAACAGTCCAAAAAAAATGTGTGTGTGTGTGTGTGTGTGTGTGTGTGTGTGTGTGTGTGTGTGTGTGTGTGTGTGTGTGTGTGTGTGTGTGTGTGTGTGTGTGTGTGTGTGTGTGTGTGTACTCACCTAGTTGTACTCACCTAGTTGTGTCTGCAGGATCGAGCACTGACTCTTGGATCCCGCCTTTCGAGCATCGGTTGTTTACAGCAATGACTCCTGTCCCATTTCCCTATCATACCTGGTTTTAAAATTATGAATAGTATTTGCTTCCACAACCTGTTCCTGAAGTGCATTCCATTTTCCCACTACTCTCACGCTAAAAGAAAACTTCCTAACATCTCTGTGACTTGTCTGAGTTTCATGCTTCCATCCATGTTCCCTCGTTCTGTTACTATTCCGTGTGAACATTTCGTCTATGTCCACTCTGTCAATCCCTCTGAGTATCTTATACGTTCCTATCATGTCCCCCCTCTCCCTTCTTCTTTCTAGTGTCGTAAGGCATAGTTCCCTCAGGCGCTCCTCATACCCCATCCCTCGTAGCTCTGGGACGAGTCTCGTTGCACACCTCTGAACCTTTTCCAGTTTCATTATATGCTTCTTCAGATGGGGACTCCATGATGAGGCGGCATACTCTAAGACTGGCCTCACGTAGGCAGTGTAAAGCGCCCTAAATGCCTCCTTACTTAGGTTTCTGAATGATGTTCTAACTTTTGCCAGTGTAGAGTACGCTGCTGTCGTTATCCTATTTATATGTGCCTCAGGAGATAGATTAGGTGTTACGTCCACACCCAGGTCTCTTTCGCGCGTCGTCACAGGTAGGCTGTTCCCCTTCATTGTGTACTGTCCCTTTGGTCTCCTATCTCCTAGTCCCATTTCCATAACTTTACATTTGCTCGTGTTGAATTCCAGTAGCCATTTCTCTGACCATCTCTGCAACTTGTTCAGGTCCTCTTGGAGGATCCTGCAATCCTTATCTGTCACAACTCTTCTCATCAACTTTGCGTCATCCGCAAACATCGACATGTAGGACTCTACGCCTGTAAACATGTCGTTAACATATACAAGAAATAGAATTGTTCCCAGCACCGATCCTTGTGGTACTTCACTTGTTACTGTTCGCCAGTTCGACTTCTCGCCCCTTACCGTAACTCTTTGGCTCCTTCCTGTTAGGTAGTTCCTTATCCTTGCTAGGACCTTTCCCCCCAACCCCCGCCTGCCTCTCGAGCTTGAACAGCAGTCTCATGTGCGGTACTGTATCAAAGGCTTTTTGGCAATCCAGAAATATGCAGTCTGCCCAACCATCTCTGTTCTGTCTTATCCTCGTTATTTTATCATAGAACTCCAGAAGGTTTGTTAGGCACGATTTCCCTGTCCAGAACCCATGTTGATGTTTGTTCACAAACCTAATGATCTCCAGGTGTGCAACCAGTCGTAGCCTAATTATTCTTTCCAGTATTTTATAGGGGATGCTTGTCAGTGATACAGGTCTATAGTTAAGTGCCTCCTCCCTATCACCTTTCTTGTGTGTGTGTGTGTGTGTGTGTGTGTGTGTGTGTGTGTGTGTGTGTGTGTGTGTGTGTGTGTGTGTGTGTACTCACCTAGTTGTACTCATCTAGTTGTACTCACCTAGTTGTACTCACCTTGTTGTGTTTGCGAGGGTTGAGCTCTGGCTCTTTGGTCCCGCCTCTCAACCGTCAATCAACAGGTGTACAGATTCCTGAGCCTATCGGGCTCTATCATATCTACACTTGAAACTGTGTATGGAGTCAGCCTCCACCACATCACCCCCTAATGCATTCCATTTGTCAACCACTCTGACACTAAAAAAGTTCTTTCTAATATCTCTGTGGCTCATTTGGGCACTCAGTTTCCACCTGTGTCCACTTGTGCGTGTTCCCCTTGTGTTAAATAGACTGTCTTTATCTACCCTATCAATTCCTTTCAGAATCTTGAATGTGGTGATCATGTCGCCCCTAACTCTTCTGTCTTCCAGCGAAGATAGAAGTTCTTGTGTGTGTGTGTGTGTGTGTGTGTGTGTGTGTGTGTGTGTGTGTGTGTGTGTGTGTGTGTGTGTGTGTGTGTGTGTGTGTGTGTGTGTGTGTGTGTGTGTGTGTGTGTGTGTGTACTCACCTAGTTGTACTCACCTAGTTGTGTCTGCAGGATCGAGCACTGACTCTTGGATCCCGCCTTTCGAGCATCGGTTGTTTACAGCAATGACTCCTGTCCCATTTCCCTATCATACCTGGTTTTAAAATTATGAATAGTATTTGCTTCCACAACCTGTTCCTGAAGTGCATTCCATTTTCCCACTACTCTCACGCTAAAAGAAAACTTCCTAACATCTCTGTGACTTGTCTGAGTTTCATGCTTCCATCCATGTTCCCTCGTTCTGTTACTATTCCGTGTGAACATTTCGTCTATGTCCACTCTGTCAATCCCTCTGAGTATCTTATACGTTCCTATCATGTCCCCCCTCTCCCTTCTTCTTTCTAGTGTCGTAAGGCATAGTTCCCTCAGGCGCTCCTCATACCCCATCCCTCGTAGCTCTGGGACGAGTCTCGTTGCACACCTCTGAACCTTTTCCAGTTTCATTATATGCTTCTTCAGATGGGGACTCCATGATGAGGCGGCATACTCTAAGACTGGCCTCACGTAGGCAGTGTAAAGCGCCCTAAATGCCTCCTTACTTAGGTTTCTGAATGATGTTCTAACTTTTGCCAGTGTAGAGTACGCTGCTGTCGTTATCCTATTTATATGTGCCTCAGGAGATAGATTAGGTGTTACGTCCACACCCAGGTCTCTTTCGCGCGTCGTCACAGGTAGGCTGTTCCCCTTCATTGTGTACTGTCCCTTTGGTCTCCTATCTCCTAGTCCCATTTCCATAACTTTACATTTGCTCGTGTTGAATTCCAGTAGCCATTTCTCTGACCATCTCTGCAACTTGTTCAGGTCCTCTTGGAGGATCCTGCAATCCTTATCTGTCACAACTCTTCTCATCAACTTTGCGTCATCCGCAAACATCGACATGTAGGACTCTACGCCTGTAAACATGTCGTTAACATATACAAGAAATAGAATTGGTCCCAGCACCGATCCTTGTGGTACTTCACTTGTTACTGTTCGCCAGTCCGACTTCTCGCCCCTTACCGTAACTCTTTGGCTCCTTCCTGTTAGGTAGTTCCTTATCCTTGCTAGGACCTTTCCCCCCAACCCCCGCCTGCCTCTCGAGCTTGAACAGCAGTCTCATGTGCGGTACTGTATCAAAGGCTTTTTGGCAATCCAGAAATATGCAGTCTGCCCAACCATCTCTGTCCTGTCTTATCCTCGTTATTTTATCATAGAACTCCAGAAGGTTTGTTAGGCACGATTTCCCTGTCCAGAACCCATGTTGATGTTTGTTCACAAACCTAATGATCTCCAGGTGTGCAACCAGTCGTAGCCTAATTATTCTTTCCAGTATTTTATAGGGGATGCTTGTCAGTGATACAGGTCTATAGTTAAGTGCCTCCTCCCTATCACCTTTCTTGTGTGTGTGTGTGTGTGTGTGTGTGTGTGTGTGTGTGTGTGTGTGTGTGTGTGTGTGTGTGTGTGTGTGTGTGTGTGTGTGTGTGTACTCACCTAGTTGTACTCATCTAGTTGTACTCACCTAGTTGTACTCACCTAGTTGTGTTTGCGAGGGTTGAGCTCTGGCTCTTTGGTCCCGCCTCTCAACCGTCAATCAACAGGTGTACAGATTCCTGAGCCTATCGGGCTCTATCATATCTACACTTGAAACTGTGTATGGAGTCAGCCTCCACCACATCACCCCCTAATGCATTCCATTTGTCAACCACTCTGACACTAAAAAAGTTCTTTCTAATATCTCTGTGGCTCATTTGGGCACTCAGTTTCCACCTGTGTCCACTTGTGCGTGTTCCCCTTGTGTTAAATAGACTGTCTTTATCTACCCTATCAATTCCCTTCAGAATCTTGAATGTGGTGATCATGTCCCCCCTAACTCTTCTGTCTTCCAGCGAAGATAGAAGTTCTTGTGTGTGTGTGTGTGTGTGTGTGTGTGTGTGTGTGTGTGTGTGTGTGTGTGTGTGTGTGTGTGTGTGTGTGTGTGTGTGTGTGTGTATGTGTGTGTGTGTGTACTCACCTAGTTGTGTCTGCAGGATCGAGCATTGACTCTTGGATCCCGCCTTTCGAGCATCGGTTGTTTACAGCAATGACTCCTGTCCCATTTCCCTATCATACCTGGTTTTAAAATTATGAATAGTATTTGCTTCCACAACCTGTTCCTTAAGTGCATTCCATTTTCCCACTACTCTCACGCTAAAAGAAAACTTCCTAACATCTCTGTGACTCATCTGATTTTCAGGCGTGTTTGGAGGAAGTACGTCATGACGACAAAAATGTTTTTGTATTTGTCGATAGCCGAGGAGCACTGGAGTCCTTAAACAGTCGAAACCCAGTCTTCATGTCTATAGTGGAGGACTGTAAGAGAAGAATAACTGAGATACAGCTGAAAGGTTATAGTGTGAAATTCATGTGGATTCCATCTCATGTTGGAATAGTGCTCAACGAGGTGGCGGATGACTTGGCCAAACGTGCCACATCAAAACCACAAGTTGACATTGAATGTGAATTCACAATGAGACAAATAAGAAGCAAAATCAGAAATATTCAGGCACAGGCGGGAGTGGAGAGGAGAGAGATAATGTATGAGAGTAGTCAAACCATGCAACACTACATGTATGTGAGTCAAAACACCCATTTCACTTATGGTAAAAGGAGAAATGCTTGGAGTGACTCTGTGTACATGCGGCTCAGGCATGGGTACAAATATTACTGGGAATATGGGATAGATGTTCATGGTAATGACACGAAGTGTAAACTATGTGGTATGTTAAGGTCTCACACCCTTGCCCATTATATTCTTGATTGTCCGTTGATTAATGTATATAGAAACACTGAGATAAGGACTGTTCCTGAACAAATAGCCTGGATGTGTCACAACGGAAAGGTTGATGATATTCTTGAGAGATATAAGAATTTTGCACCAAGATTGTAATATTTTGTTGAATTATCTGCAGGTGTCTTGCAACTTGTCTATACAGTATACCTAGGTCATAAAAGTATTTGTGTGTATGTCTGATACCATACTACTTGTGAGGGAGGAAATGTATATGTTTACCTCTCAGAATGTTTGGTAATGTGTTTATTTGTGATGTGTGTCTATGTATATATTAACACGTTGTACTGAATGGGGTGAGAATAGCTTGAGCTACCTCATCCCTTTGTGTGTATTTTACCTCAATAAACTTATTTCAATTTCAATTTCAATTTCTGAGTTTCAAGCTTCCATCCATGTCCCCTCGTTCTGTTACTATTCCGTGTGAACATTTCGTCTATGTCCACTCTGTCAATCCCTCTGAGTATCTTATACGTTCCTATCATGTCCCCCCTCTCCCTTCTTCTTTCTAGTGTCGTAAGGCATAGTTCCCTCAGGCGCTCCTCATACCCCATCCCTCGTAGCTCTGGGACGAGTCTCGTTGCACACCTCTGAACCTTTTCCAGTTTCATTATATGCTTCTTCAGATGGGGACTCCATGATGAGGCGGCATACTCTAAGACTGGCCTCACGTAGGCAGTGTAAAGCGCCCTAAATGCCTCCTTACTTAGGTTTCTGAATGATGTTCTAACTTTTGCCAGTGTAGAGTACGCTGCTGTCGTTATCCTATTTATATGTGCCTCAGAAGATAGATTAGGTGTTACGTCCACACCCAGGTCTCTTTCGCGCGTCGTCACAGGTAGGCTGTTCCCCTTCATTGTGTACTGTCCCTTTGGTCTCCTATCTCCTAGTCCCATTTCCATAACTTTACATTTGCTCGTGTTGAATTCCAGTAGCCATTTCTCTGACCATCTCTGCAACCTGTTCAGGTCCTCTTGGAGGATCCTGCAATCCTCATCTGTCACAACTATTCTCGTCAACTTTGCGTCATCCGCAAACATCGACATGTAGGACTCTACGCCTGTAAACATGTCGTTAACATATACAAGAAATAGGATTGGTCCCAGCACCGATCCTTGTGGTACTCCACTTGTTACTTTTCGCCAGTCCGACTTCTCGCCCCTTACCGTAACTCTTTGGCTCCTTCCTGTTAGGTAGTTCCTTATCCATGCTAGGACCTTTCCCCCCACCCCCGCCTGCCTCTCGAGCTTGAACAGCAGTCTCATGTGCGGTACTGTATCAAAGGCTTTTTGGCAATCCAGAAATATGCAGTCTGCCCAACCATCTCTGTCCTGTCTTATCCTCGTTATTTTATCATAGAACTCCAGAAGGTTTGTTAGGCACGACTGTAAAGCTGCCGCCCAGTTGGGTGGGTGTGGAGCGCACGACTGTAAAGCTGCCGCCCAGTTGGGTGGGTGTGGAGCACATGACTGTAAAGCTGCTGCCCAGTTGGGTGAGTGTTGAGCAAATGACTGTAAAGCTGCCGCCCAGTTGGGTGGGTGTGGAGCACATGACTGTAAAGCTGCCGCCCATTTGGTGGGTGTGGAGCACACGACTGTAAAGCTGCCGCCCTGTTGGATAGGTGGGGGCGCACATGACTGTAAAGCTGCCGCCCAGTTGGGTGGATGTGGAATATGACTGTAAAGCTGCCGCCCAGTTGGGTGGGTGTGGAGCAAGACTAGTAACTGTGACTTACCATAGATGTAAAGTGCCTTGTATAGTGACTGTTGTGAGCCTCTTGTGAGCCTCTTGTTGAATCACTTGTAATACAAAAGATTATTGATGTGCGTATTTGTGTAGGTGATTGAATATGTATGTGTATATATGTATATGTATATATATGTACATGTATGTATGAGTATGCCAAAACGCTGTGCGTATTAGTGCTTTAGGCATAGTATATACTTGTTCTTTCTTAAAATCCACCATTCTACTTGTAACTCCAACCACTCCCAACGCCACCACCACTACCAACACCAACACCACTCCCAACACCACCACCACTCCCAACACCACCACCACTCCCAACACCACCACCACTCCCAACACCACCACCACTCCCAACACCACCACCACTCCCAACACCACCACCACTCCCAACACCAACACCACTCCCAACACCACCACCACTACCAACACCACCACCACACCCACTCCCACCACCACCACTCCCAACACCACCACCACTCCCAACACCACCACCACTCCCAACACCACCACCACTCCCAACACCACCACCACTCCCAACACCAACACCACTCCCAACACCACCACCACTCCCAACACCACCACCACTCCCAACACCACCACCACTCCCAACACCACCACCACTCCCAACACCACCACCACTCCCAACACCACACCACTCCCAACCCCAACACCACTACCACCACCACCACTCCCACACTCCCAACACCACCACCACTCCCAACACCACCACCACTCCCAACACCATCATCACTCCCAACACCACCACCACTCCCAACACCACCACCACTCCCACATCACCACCACTCCCCACCACCACCACTCCCAACACCACCACCACTCCCAACCACCACCACTCCCAACACCACCACCACTACCAACACCACCACCACTCCCCACCACACCACCACCACTCCCACGCCACCACCACTACCAACACCACCACCACTCCCAACACCAACACCACTCCCAACGCCACCACCACTACCAACGCCACCACCACTCCCAACACCACCACCACTCCCAACCACCACTCCCAACACCACCACACTCCAACACCACAACCACTCCCAACACCAACACCACTCCCAACACCACCACTCCCAACACCACCACCACTCCCAACACCACCACCACTCCCAACACCACCACCACTCCCAACACCACTACCACTCCCAACACCACCACCACTCCCAACACCACCACCACACCACTTGTTCGGGTTGAATGTAGACACAGTAGTCGCTTCTGTATATATTTATTGACCGAGACAACAAGGTATATATCTGCCTAGCCGAGGTCAACCTACTCTGAGTCTGTGAGGAGAACTGAGGCTGCTGGGAGCAATGGCTGGTGCTCCTCTGTCTGGCATGACGTCAGAGGCCTACTTGCCTGTGATTGGTTATATTTCAACTGACATAGAATTTGAGTATAACACCGCTCGGACACGCTACCAAGTCAACGTCCCTTGTTGACAAGCTCTGGCTAGCTATATAGTTACAATGATACTGAAGGACCTCGGTGGCATTCAATAATGGCTTACATGTGAAATTTGCATAATAAAACATTGAAAAAAGATCCGGTGTGCGTAATACTAACAACTCGGCATATGCACCAAAAAAAAAAATTCATCATAATAGGTGAAAATCATGGTAACAAGCTTTGATTAAACCAGAGTATTAAGAACATGTGTATGTCTACTGATCAGATATGAACAATACAACTCAAGGTATTGCCTAAACAAAATTATTAACATGTGTCAATGGCATGTGCTTGAAAACCATACAAAATTAAACAATTATTACATTAATGGAACAAAGTTCTAACCTAACAACCACAAATGAATTTTAAGATAAGATAATGTGGATTTTTTTTTCTCTTTTTTTTTTTCTCTGAAATATACAATATATTTACAAGACCAATGTACAATATTTAATGTTCAATATATTTACAAGCTATATACAAGACCTGGATCAAGAAGACTAACATCTGCGTGATAGCAGTCAGGATTCACTGGCCACAATGTGATTGCTAGAACATTAATGAACTCTTATGACAAGCACTGTAAAAATACAAATGGTAGTAGACTTAACAATGGCATCTAATTTATAACAAAATAAAGTTGAGAAAACATCATACTATATATATATATATATATATAATGGTAATAATAAGACACATGTGGTAGAAATACTGCAAATGAGTTTTTTTTTTTTCAAAACAAACAGAATAACTGCAGAGTGCACTCAATTATAAATTTTGCTGATATCTACACCTAGCTCATCCAGAGCACTATACAACTCTGGCTCTGACTGAAGGTCCGGAACAGATGAAACTTCATGTGACAAACTATCATCTTGAGAGATAACCTCGTTAACATCTAGCCAATGGACATGTGGTGAGTGCACGGTTGAAACGAGAGGTCTAGATCTAAGATTATAAGTGCTAGTATGGGGTTGCTGAACATCAAGTGGTCTGTCAACCACAGAAGGTGGTGTCCGAGTAGGAGTATCTGTCTGGGTATATTCATTGTCATCTTCCTCATCAGTCTCGTCAACAGTCATTTTAGCTAACTTCATATGGTCTAAATGTTCATTTATATACTCTCCTGTTACTAAGTTCTTAAGTCTGTATTTGTTACCTTTAATAAGCTCGATTACCTTATATGGACCCAAAAATTTCTTAGTTAACTTGTACATAGGACCAGACCTGTGTTGGTTAAGTATCATTACTACAGATCCAATAGTTATTTTACTGGGTTTAGCTCGTGCATTCCTTGCTAGAGTGAACTTGGCTGTAGCTTTGGACAGTTGTTCTCGTATTTTCTTGAATACTAGTTGCATTTGTCTACGCTTCACTTGAACAAAATCATCTACGTTATATAAGGGAGTAGGAGGTACGTTAATCAATTCATTAGGGAGGATCTTATCTGTACCATAAAGAATAGCGTGAGGTGTGTCACCTGTAGAAACATTAATTGAAGAATTTATAGCACACTGAATTAAGGGTATAAAATCATCCCAATTGTTATTATCAAAATTCAACGTGACTCTCAAGGCATCTAACACTTTCCTGTTAGTACGTTCGGCTAGTCCATTACTTGCTGGATAATAAGGCATGATGCTACATTTTTTGATGTTATATAAATCACACAAGCTAGTTAAAATACTATTACTGAATTCTGGACCATTATCTGAAAGGATTACTTTAGGCATACTATATCTACAAATTATTTGGTCATGGAATGCACTGGCTATAGTTTCTGCTGTTTTGTTCGGGATAGGAACTAGTTCGCAAAACCGTGAAAAATTATCGACCATTACAAGCAAATGTTTGTTCCCTTTCTCTGTTTCCGCAAAATTTGTCAATAAATCCATCGATATTCGTTCCCAAGGAGCTTTAGTTGCTGGATACACCTGAATTGGATTAGGTCCTGAAACATGTCCCTTGTGCTGTAAACAAGTTAAACATCTGTCAACATAATGAGCAATCTCCCTAGCCATTTTTGGCCAAAAATACTTCAATCGACCTTGTTGGAGTGTACGATCCTTTCCTGGATGTGCACTTGCAGGAGCATCATGGATAATTTTTAACACAGTTGGTACCAAGACAGCTGGAACAACTAACTGACAACATTTCCTCAGGGCTGTCCCTAGCTTTACTACTCTACACAGTAAATTGTCCAACATAACTAATTCTTTCAATGGTACTGGCGGTTTATGAATCGGGCGAGTGTCTTGCTTAGTCAAAAATTTAATGACAAGTGCCCATATGGGGTCTTGTCTTTGTTCCGTTTCTACTACTGTAGCATCTAATGCTGGGTAATTTAACTGAATCGCAGCTACGTGTCGAGAAAAAGCATCGGCTACAACATTTTGCTTTCCTGGAATATATCCAAATGTGGGATTGAATTCTTGAATTGTGAGCAAATATCTAGCAAACTTTCCAACTGGATTCTTATTTTTGAACAAGGGAATTAATGGTTGGTGATCTGTAAGAACATGAACTGGGTAACTATAAATTGTATCCTTGAAATGCTTAAGTGCCCAAACAACTGCCAAGGCTTCTCGTTCTGTCGCGCTATAATTTTTCTCTTCTTTAGATAAAGTACGGCTAGCATAAGCTATTGCGTGATCTCTGTGACCTTCTGTTTGAAGTAATGCAGCACCTAGACCTATGTCACTAGCATCTGTAACCAACGTAAAAGGTTTAGAAAAATATGGGTACCTAAGGACAGGTGACGAAATCAAGGCTGCTTTGAGTTTTTTGAATGACTGATCCTGGGCCTCTCCCCAAACAAAGGGTTCATCTTTTCTTTGCAACTTGTAGAGCGGAGCGGCTATAATAGAGAATCCAGCAATAAATGAACGATAAAATCCTACAAGACCTGTGAACTGTCTTACAGCTTCTGCGGTACGAGGTGTTGGAAAATCACGGGCAGCAATAATTTTTGATTCATTCAATGTAATACCTGAAGGTGTAACTGTATGACCTAGGAAATTAATCTTCTGCTTTAAAAATGAACATTTTGCAAGTTTTATTTTTAAATTAGCTTCAGCGAGCTTTGCAAGTACTTTCTCAAGGTTCTGGAAATGAGTCTGAACATCTTGCGACATGATTATGAGATCATCCAGGTAAACTAGAAGAGTACTTCCTATCAATCTACGAAATAGATTTGTCATGAGCCGTGAAAAGGTTATTGGACTACTACGCAAACCAAACGGCATTCTTTTGAAATGAAAATGACCATTGGGAGTACTAAAGGCTGTCAATTGTTTACTTTCCTCATCAAGGGGGATTTGCCAGAATCCCTGCAACAAATCTAATGTTGAGAATACTTTGTTTCGACCAATACTTTGCAACAAATCATTTAGAACTGGAAGTGGGAAACGATCAGGTATTGTTACTCTGTTAAGCTTGCGATAATCGATTACAGGTCTCCAAGTCCCATCTCGCTTTGGTACAAGAATCAATGGAGCGTTCCATGGCGAATTACTTGATTCAATTACATCACTCTGTAACATTTCCTCTACAAGTCTATCTGCTTCTGCTCTCTGAGAATGGGGAAGATGGTAAGCTGGTACATAAATAGGCATAGTTCCTTGTTCAAGGGGAATTTTATGTGTAATAAGAGGAATGAGACCTATTTTTTCTCCTGGTAGAGCAACAACAGCTCTATTCCTGTTCAAAATTTCCAAAAGCTGAGCCACAGAGTCAGGAAAATCAGTAGGACTGAGGTGTTGCGCTTGCACCTCTGGCTGAGATCCCTGTTCTCCTGGTGTGAGTGTACAAACCGTATGATCCATGGAGACATCATCCACAACTCGCACCGGTAACGAGTAATGGGCAAAATCTACAACATGGGTACCAGACTGGAGATGGATGTCGGCATTACTAGTGTTTGCAATAAATAATGTAACAGTACCATCCTGCATTGTGTGCCAGGAGGGTTCAACAAATGTACCATTCACTTTACATGTTTCACTTTCCGCAATCACATCCGACAACTCAGGCACTCCCTGAACCTTAACTCTTATTCTGGTGAGAGAATGAGGGTGTAGCACAGTGTCAGTAGCCGTGGAACCACTGACTTCAGAGATGGAAGCTGCCAGGCGAGCGAGACAACGAGAATCCGTTAGGGCGTCCCCTTCCAGAAAGTCTCGATACTCATTCTCCTTAACAACTGCACAACTACTATGCTTCAATCGAGTGCCTGTTTTCTCGGGTATGCTACCACGACAATGATCTGACAAACCTACGCTAGCAAGGCGGGTGTCAACAAAATTAACGTAATCTGATTGAAGGTTGAACTCATGGCCCTGTCGATACATGCTACACAAGGGTATGACGTGGTCTTTGATACTTATGTTCCAACGATGGGGAAACAATGCAATATTTTCATCAATCATGGTGTACAGACCTAAGAGAATGTCTCCAGGAAAATGAATAATGTCAACAACTAAACATGTTATAGACAATGTGACATCATTGAACTTGAGTGGGAGGTCAATTTCACCCTGAACTTTTACTTTATTTCCTGAAATACCACTTAGAAAAGGTATGTGTGACTGTTTTAAAGTAGTAGGGTGCTTACTTTCAATGTCTCTAAGAGCTGAGGGCTTGACAATATTAATTTTTGCACCTGAGTAGAGAAAAACTTTTAAAACTCTACCATGTACAATGGCTGAGACAAGGGGACCATCACTTGAGACTGGACAAGTTACTACTTTTGACTTATGTTGTCTGGGATATCTGCGTCTTGTTTGGGTCAAATTTACTGTGGATCCGTCAACATCTACATCTGGTCTAGAGTCAGTGTCCTCCTCTGTCAAGTGACCAAATCTATTTTGGGTAGCTACTGAATACACAGGGAGGGCACTAGGATTGGCTAGCTTGAATTGGTTAGCGGATGGCCTTGGGGGTTTCCCGACGACATGGAGTGAACATTCTGAGCTCCAGCATTCTCTGACTGAGCATTATAATTTAAAGGTGCATTATAGCTGGCCTGGGAGTTGTAATTACGAGAGTTCTGATAATGTCTTGGACGCTGTGAGCCTCGCCAAGACTGACCATGGGAGTTACGAGGTGGAGATGTCCTTTGCCTAGCTCTACAATCCGCAGTGTGGTGACCAACTTGTTTATGGTACTTGCAATATGGAAGCCTAGAATGATTAGATTGACGAGGGGACCGAGAGAATTGTCTAGGAGGTGATGATCTAGGGGCGGACCAACAGTCCCTTGCGAGGTGGTTACTCTTACCACAATGCCAACATGAGGGAGTGGATGGTTGTGGACTATGGCGTTTCGGCAATTTATGAGGCGGCGAATTTGACTGGGGGCTACGAGCATGGGTACGCTTCTGCGACCAAGAGTTTTGAGAGTTTGTGGGAGGATGCTGAGAGCTTGTTACTACATTTACAGTATCAGAGGGTGGCAACAGTTGAGCACTTCGGGGAGCTAGTTTATCGGCGGCATTGTTAATGGCCTCAAATACTTCACCAATTTCATGTTTAACACCAAAATTTTGTTGCTCAACGATCGGTTTAGTATGCTCGGGGGCAAAATGCATTAAAGTACCAAATGCTATCATTTTGGCCATAGCCTCAGGGGACAGATTATTGTCTTTATCTAACCAAGTCGAATTATTCATAGCAGACACTAAGGCATAAAGATACTGATCGAGACGGCTAGTAAACGCATTAAAAGATTCACCAGGCTGCATGGTGGCATTGGCAATTTTCTTAACTAACCTATACGGGTCGAGGTCTCCTTTATTAACAAAACGCCGGCGAAAGAAATCCTTAAAATCAGACCATGACTGGAGGCTAACAATGGCTTTCTCGTCAACAACGAAACGTGCATCACCTTTGGTTGTGTCTACAGCTGACCATGCAATTGCTAAGTATTCGGCATCAGTAGGCTTAGAAAAACGTGCAACAGTTTTCGCTTCAACCTTACTAAACCATGATTCTAATAAGCGCGATTCCCCAGCAAAAAGAGGAATAGCCATTTCCTGAGCTGATCTCTGGCCATTGGGATGAGCAACTGCTCCTGTTGAGTCTGAAGGGGTTTCAACAGTGATAGGCATTGTCACAGCCGTGGAAGTAATATTTGAACGCAGATTATAATTAAGTGCACCTGGCATCAGAAATAGTATACATAAAAATAAACACACAAAAAAATATCAACTTGGCTAAAGTAAGAAAAATGGCAAAAATAAAATTATTAAATTGGGCTAGGCAAGAAAATAATTAAGAACAAGCAAATTGTAAACTAAATTTAGCAATCTTTCATTAAAAAAATGACTGGAATTAGATGTATGTAAATTAATTAAAGCAGACTAAGCACAGCAATTTAGAATAAAAACTGGGAAATGCAATTGCAAAATTTCATTAAAAAGATTCAACACAACAAGTGGCAATGCAAGAAGTATGGATGTAGCACATAAACTGGACACAGGAATGTATATAACTGCTATGGTAAAAATTTAAAATAAAATGCTTAAAGGATAAATTTCAAGTTAGGTCTGGAGAAATCTCAAAAATTTTCTGTTCTATTGTCTATGGAAATCTCAAAATAAATTTCTATTATGCAAAATAAACTGCTAGAAACAATTATTTCTTACTTCTCTCACCTTTGAATTCACTAATGACACTAGTAACAATTAATGAATAATGGAATCAATGCAGGGAATATTGAAATGTCTCAGAGAAACTGTGGGCCTGGAGTACTGAACCAGCTCCAATATTTAACAAGTCACTGAATGGTTAATTCACACGATATTATGGATATTATTATGCGAGTCACTTTTTAGCACTTGGCACGTTGTTCTCAACTAGCAATTACTTATCTCAGGGTTGTAATTCATGAGAATCACCAGGAGCCAAAATTGGAGGAACGTCGTGAAGATCTGAAGGGGCACATGTGAGGCGTGTTTACAAACTGGTGCGATGGCAGCGCTCCTGGCGGCGGTGGCGCGAAACTCGAGGGAGGACCCCACACTCTGTTGATGCTGGAAGCGCGAAGATAAATTCTGACGACGACGATATTGCGACGATGGGACGATGACTGACCACGATTGCAGTAACTTGAACCCTCATGAAGCTTGATACTGTCAGCTTGGGCGGCGGTGGTGATGGTGGTGATGCAGGTTCCCACGTGGTGGCGCGAGATTCAAAAATGGCTGGCGGAAGCTTCCTTCCTCCTCACTGATGAATTAGCGTTCAACAGGAAATTATTGACCCTTATTGCTGAGACGTTAGCCTGGAGTAGTAGTTGATTTCAGGACCCCGGTCTGGCACAATATTTGATGCGTGGGTGGCAGGATGGCGGCTATGGAGGCGGCTGATGGCGGCTGTACTGTGAAACACACGGCGATACTGGGTACTTGAATTTTAGTTTCCAGAAAAAAAAATTCTGGATCCCACTGCTGCTACCAGTATTCGTTTGCCTTGTTCGGGTTGAATGTAGACACAGTAGTCGCTTCTGTATATATTTATTGACCGAGACAACAAGGTATATATCTGCCTAGCCGAGGTCCACCTACTCTGAGTCTGTGAGGAGAACTGAGGCTGCTGGGAGCAATGGCTGGTGCTCCTCTGTCTGGCATGACGTCAGAGGCCTACTTGCCTGTGATTGGTTGTATTTCAACTGACATAGAATTTGAGTATAACACATGTATGTATGAGTATGCCAAAACGCTGTGCGTATTAGTGCTTTAGGCATAGTATATACTTGTTCTTTCTTAAAATCCATCATTCTACTTGTAACTCCAACCACTACCAACACCACCACCACTCCCAACACCAACACCACTCCCATCACCAACACCACTCCCAACACCAACACCACTCCCAACACCAACACCACTCCCAACACCACCACCACTCCCAACACCACCACCACTACCAACAACACCACTACTCCCAACACCAACACCACTCCCAACACCAACACCACTCCCATCACCAACACCACTCCCAACACCAACACCACTCCCAACACCACCACCACTCCCAACACCACCACCACTACCATCACCAACACCACTCCCAACACCAACACCACTCCCAACACCACCACCACTCCCAACACCACCACCACTACCAACACCACCACCACTCCCAACACCAACACCACTCCCAACACCAACACCACTCCCATCACCAACACCACTCCCAACACCACCACCACTACCATCACCAACACCACTCCCAACACCACCACCACTCCCAACACCAACACCACTCCCAACACCACCACCACTCCCAACACCACCACCACTCCCAACACCACCTCCACTACCATCACCAACACCACTCCCAACACCAACACCACTCCCAACACCAACACCACTCCCATCACCAACACCACTCCCAACACCACCACCACTCCCAACACCACCACCACTCCCAACACCACCACCACTCCCAACACCACCACCACTACCATCACCAACACCACTCCCAACACCAACACCACTCCCAGCACCAACACCACTCCCATCACCAACACCACTCCCAACACCAACACCACTCCCAACACCACCACCACTCCTAACACCAACACCCCTCCCAACACCACCACCACTCCCAACACCACCACCACTACCATCACCAACACCAACACCACTCCCAACACCAACACCACTCCCATCACCAACACCACTCCCAACACCACCACCACTCCCAACACCAACACCCCGTGGGAAGTAGTGGAATTTATATCTATCCTTGTGCTGTAGTTGCCCCCATACTCCAGCCCGTGAGTGATACTGGACCCCATAACCATCCTGTGGAAGGGAGTGGACCCAATATACTCATCTTGTAGGTGGTAGTGGACCCCATATTTATCCTGTGGGTGGTTGTTAACCCCATACCCATCCTGTGGGCGGTAGTAGACGATATACCCATCCTGACGGCGGTAGTTAACCATATACCCATTCCGTGGACGGAACTGGACCCCAAACCCATCCTGTGGGCAGTAGTGGACCCCATACCCATCCTGCAGGCGGTAGTGGACGCAATACACATCCTGTGTGTGGTAGTGGATCATATATCCATCCAGTAGACGGTAGTGGGCCCCATACCTATCCTATGGGTAGTTATTGAGCCCAGACCCATCCTACAAGTGGTATGGACCCCTTACCCACCTAACAAGTGGTAATGGACCCTATACCCATCCTACAGTAGGTAGAAGACGATTCTACCGATTCGAAAAAAAAACGATTCTTCGCGGCAGGGGATCGTATTCCAGGGACCTGCCCGAAACGCTAAGCGTACTAGTGGCTGTACAAGAATGTAACAACTCTTGTATATATCTCAAAAAAAAAAAAAAAAAAATACTATCCTATTTGCAGTAGTCTACCCCATAGACATTCCAACCTAACATCGTTTTCTGTAGACGTTCCTACAATACATTCTTTAAAGTCTTTTAAAGCACAAACTAGTGTATATAATGTTAATTGGTGAAGCACTATTATTCTATGTAATATTTTATAGTGCTTATTATAATTTACTAAGAACAACTACTATTTATCAAAACAAAACTACGAGCCTTCAATAGGATGTAGCTGATCTGTAATATTTTAAGAGAATGGACAATAGTAGGTAAGTTTCACAACCCATGTGGGACCTGAAAACTACAATTTTCATTATAATTGAACCAATCACGACTATTCTGCTGTCTACGTTGATGGACGGGTACTGTGAGACGTAAATTGGTACGTGAGGAGGAGTTTGGGCCTTGAAAAAAATATAACTGGGAATATACAACATATGTACTAGTTCATAAACAAAATAATGACTATAAGCATTAAGTCATATATGTGTGTGTGTCTTGTGCGAGAGCGGGTTGCCTATTTGCCTTATTACGAACATTCATGTATTGATTTTTTGGTTTTAAATTCTTACTAATTGTAACTCCCAGATCCCTTTCCCAATCCGACTATGCAATCTCAACACCATCTAGCTCATATCTTGTAACTCTATCATGATTACCTAACCTCAAAATCTTACTTTTGTCAGCATTAAACTGCATCTGCCACTCTTTTGACCATTTTAAACCCTATTTATTTGTCTTGAGGTGGTAGTGAGTCATTTTCTGTGTTTATTTCCCTGCCAGTTTTTGTATCAACGGCAAATTTGCAGATATAGCTGCTTAAACCTGAATCTAAATCATTTATATATTATGAATAACAGAGATCCCAGGACAGAGCCTTGAGGTACTCCACTTACAACATTTTCCCACTCTGACTTAACCCCATTAATACTAACTCTCTGTTTCCTTTGGTATAGCCATGCCCTAATCCAACGTAATACAGCACCCCCAATACCATGACCCTCTATCCTTTTAATCAGTCTTTCATATGGCACTGTATCAAAAGCTTTGCTAAAGTCAAGGTACACAACTTCACAAACCTTACCACTATCAACTGCCTCAACTATGCAGGAGTAAATTTATAACAAATTCGTTAAACATGAACGACCATTTGTAAAACCATGTTGTGAATCATTTATTAATTATATGTTTTTCAAGATGAAGATAAATGGTATTGGCAATTATCGATTCAAGTAACTTTCCCACAATAGACGTTGGGCTAGTTGGCC
>NW_025554551.1:0-25451 GCF_020424385.1 Procambarus clarkii
TCCACCACCACACATACAGACCACCACCACCACACATACAGACCTCCACCACCACACATACAGACCACCACCACACATACAGGCCCACCATCACCACACATACAGACCTCTACTACCACACATACAGACCTCCACTACCACACATACAGACCACCACCACACATACAGACCACCACCACCACACATACAGACCTCCAATACAACACATACAGACCACCACCACCACACATACAGACCACCACCACACATACAGACCTCCACTCCCACACATACAGACCTCCACTACCACACATACAGACCACCACCACACATACAGACCTCCACTCCCACACATACAGACCTCCACTACCACACATACAGACCACCACCACCACACATACAGAGCTCCACCACCACACATACAGACCTCTACCACCACACATACAGACCATCACCACCACACATACAGACCTCCACTACCACGCATACAGACCTCCACCACCACACATACAGACCTCCACTACCACACATACAGACCTCCACCACCACACATACAGGTCCACCACCACCACACATTCAGACCACCACCATCACACATACAGACCTCCACCACTACACATACAGACCTCCACCACCACACATACAGACCACCACCACACATACAGCCCTCCACCACCACACATACAGACCACCACCACCACACATACAGACCACCACCACCACACATACAGACCACCACCACACATACAGACCACCACCACCACACATACAGCCCTCCACCACACATACAGACCTCCACTACACATACAGACCACCACCACCACACATACAGACCACCACCACCACACATACAGACCTCCACCACCACACATACAGGCCCACCATCACCACACATACAGACCTCTACTACCACACATACAGACCTCCACTACCACACATACAGACCTCCACTACCACACATACAGACCTCCACCACCACACATACAGACCACCACCACACATACAGACCCACCACCACCACACATACAGACCACCACCACCACACATACAGACCACCACCACACATACAGACCACCACCACCACACATACAGGCCTCCACCACCACCACCACACATACAGACCACCACCACACATACAGACCTCCACCACCACACATACAGGCCTCCACCACCACACATACAGGCCTCCATCACCACACATACAGACCCACCACCACCACACATACAGGCCTCCACCACCACACATACAGGCCTCCACCACCACACATACAGGCCTCCACCACCACACATACAGACCTCCACCACCACACATACAGGCCTCCACCACCACACATACAGGCCTCCACCACCACACATACAGACCTCCACCACACATACAGACCATCACGACCACACATACAGACCATCACGACCACACATACAGACCTCCACCGCTACACATACAGGCCTCCACCACACATACAGACCTCCACCACCACACATACAGACCTCCACCACCACACATACAGGCCTCCACCACCACACATACAGACCTCCACCACCACACATACAGACCACCACCACCAAACATACAGGCCCACCACACATACAGACCACCACCACCACACATACAGACCTCCACTACCACACATAGAGGCCTCCACCACCACACATACAGACCACCACCACCACACATACAGACCACCACCACACATACAGACCTCCACCACCACACATACAGACCACCACCACCACACATACAGACCACCACCACCACACATACAGACCTCCACCACCACACATACAGACCACCACCACACATACAGACAACCACACATACAGACCACCACACATACAGACCACCACCACACATACAGACCTCCACCACCACACATACAGACCTCCACTACCACACATACAGACCACCACCACCACACATACAGACCTCCACTACCACACATACAGACCACCACCACCACACATACAGACCTCCACCACCACACATACAGACCACCACCACTACACATACAGACCACCACCACACATACAGACCCACCACAACACATACAGACCCACCACCACACATACAGACCAGCACCACCACACATACAGACCACCACCACACATACAGACCTCCACTACCACACATACAGACCACCACCACACATACAGACCACTACCACACATACAGACCTCCACTATAGTAGTGGAAGTGAGGCCATAACGTGTCCGTTTTGCTTTTTTTGAGGGACACGTTATGGCCTCATGTGTTTTCGTTACAAATGGCGAGGGACACGTTATGGCCTCATGTGTTTTCGTTACAAATGGCGAGGGACACGTTATGGCCTCATGTGTTTTCGTTACAAATGGCGAGGGAGACGTTATGGTCTAGGTGTTTTTTGTTACAAATGGCGAGGGACACTTTATGGCCTAGGTGTTTTTTGTTACAAATGGTGAGGGACACGTTATGGCCCCATGTTTTTTCGTTACCCCGGTGAGATTTAAGGGACACGTTATGGCCCCATGTTTTTTCGTTACCCCGGTGAGATTTAAGGGACACGATATGGCCCCATGTTTTTTCGTTACCCCGGTGAGATTTAAGGGACACGTTATGGCCCCATGTTTTTTCGTTACCCCGGTGAGCCATGCACGGGCATTGCTAATGGTCAATGACGTCTTCAACTTACCTGGGGATTAAAAGGCTGGCTTCTGGCCCCATCATATTTCGAACAGGCATTGTTAATAGTCACCCCGTATTCTTCTTCCCTGAATAAGTCCGTTTTCTGTTATAGTATGTTTATTCCCATTTTCAATATTTATAGCAAAGGGGGATTCAAATGCTACCTTCTGTCAAGCCTAATGTGCAATGGCGTTAATCATTATAAGCTCGTTTTTCTCAATAAGGTATTGCCGTACTGTTTCCCATTGTCTAAGATAATTTTATAGCTAAGATTACATAATAATAACATAAGAAATGACTTCAAACCCTGTTTACAGAACCAGTATTTACCCAGGTCTTTTTCCTAATTCTAAAACTTATTCCAATTTATGTCCATTGTTTCATGTTCTGTCTAGTGTTGATAATTTTAATAGTCTATTAATATTCCCCCTTTATCATGTCCATTCATTCACAGCTCTATCATGTCACCTCTATTTCTTTGCCTTTCTAGAGAATATAATTTAAGAACATAAGAACATAAGAACAAAGGTAACTGCAGAAGGCCTATTGGCCCATGCGAGGCAGCTCCTATTCTATAACCACCCAATCCCACTCATATACTTGTCCAACCCGTGCTTGAAACAATCGAGGGACCCCACCTCCACAATGTTACGCGGCAATTGGTTCCACAAATCAACAACCCTGATACTGAACCAGTATTTACCCAAGTCTTTCCTAAATCTAAACTTATCCAATTTATACCCATTGTTTCGTGTTCTGTCCTGTGTTGATACTTTTAATACCCTATTCTGTGGATCGCGCAAAAGGGAAAGCAACGAAGAGAAAGGAAGCGCAGGCCCCTCAGAAAGTAAAGGAAGTACCTAAGCAAACATTAGTTGTGGGAGATTCCCAGATAAGGTATTTGGATAGAACGTTTTGTGCTAGAGATAGGGGGAACAGGTTAAGGGTTTGCTATCCCGGAGCTGGCATTGGTGATATTATAAACAACATGAATGATATTATGGCTGGTAATGGGAACAATCCCATTATTTGCATTAGCGTGGGAGGAAATGATGTTGGTCGAGTCAGGAGTGAGGAACTGATTCAGAGGTATAAAACAGCCATAGAGTTAGTTAGGAGCAAGGGAGGAATCCCGATCATATGTGGCATTCTTCCAAGAAAGGGAGTGGGAAATGAATGGATATCGAGGGCACTTGGTGTCAATTGCCGGCTGGAAAGATATTGCAAATCAAATGCAATATCTTTCATAGACAACTGGGAACACTTCTATGGAAGAAATGAAATGTATGCTCGTGATGGGGTGCATCTATCGAGAGCTGGGGTTGTTGCTGTTGCGAACTCGTTAGAAGAAGTGGTTAGAGGTGTTTGTTTGGGTTTAAACTGTTAGTAGATAGAGGTATGGGAATTGATTTGGAGGAAGGAGGTAATAAAAGTATGTGTTTGTGGGAGAAAGGAATTGGCAAAACGATCAGGGAAAGAGAAGGTCCGCAAAATAACAATTCACTTAGGGTATATTACACTAACAGTAGAAGTCTAAGAAATAAAATTAACGAATTAAATGCTCTTGTCTGCACAGAAAAAATAGATATTATTGCACTTACCGAAACGTGGATGAATGTAGAAAATAGCCGGGGGGAAAACATCCCCCCGGTTATGTCCATTCATCCACTTGTAAACCTCTATCATGTCACCCCTAACTCTTCGCCTTTCCAGTGAATGCAACTTAAGCTTTGTTAATCTTTCTTCATATGAAAGATTTCTAATTTGGGGAATTAACTTAGTCATCCTACGCTGGACACGTTCAAGTGAATTTATATCCATTCTATAATATGGCGACCAAAACTGAACTGCATAATCTAAATGGGGCCTAACTAGAGCAAGATATAGCTTGAGAACCACACCAGGAGTCTTGTTACTAACGCTGCGATTAATAAATCCAAGTGTCCGATTTGCCTTATTACGAACATTTATGCATTGATCCTTTTGTTTTAAATTCTTACTAATCATAACTCCCAGATCCCTTTCGCAATCCGACTTCGCAATCACAACACCATCTAGCTCGTATCTTGTAACTCTATCATCATTACCTAACCTCAGAACTTTACATTTATCAGCATTAAACTGCATCTGCCAATCCTTTGACCATTTCAAAACCCTATCTAGATCAACTTGAAGTGATAGTGAGTCCTCCTCCGAATTAATTTCCCTACCGATTTTCGTATCATCGGCAAATTTGCAAATGTTGCTACTCAAACCTGAATCTAAATCATTTATATATATTATAAACAACAGAGGTCCCAGGACAGAGCCTTGAGGCACTCCACTTACAACATTTTCCCACTCTGACTTGATTCCATTTATACTAACTCTCTGTTTCCTTTGGTATAGCCATGCCCTAATCCAGCTTAATATAGCACCCCCAATACCATGAGACTCTATCTTTTTAATCAGTCTTTCATGTGGCACTGTATCAAAAGCTTTGCTAAAGTCAAGGTATACAACATCGCAATCCTTACCCCTATCAACTGCCTCAACAATGCTAGAATAAAAAGATAACAAATTTGTTAAACATGAACGGCCATTTATAAAACCATGTTGCGACTCAATTATTAATTTATGTTTTTCAAGATGAAGACGAATTTTATTTGCTATTATAGATTCGAGTAACTTTCCCACAATAGACGTTAGGCTAATTGGTCGATAGTTAGACGCAAGTGATCTATCTCCTTTCTTAAAAACTGGTATCACATTAGCAACTTTCCAAAACTCTGGCACTCTGCCTGACTCTATTGATTTATTAAATATGGTTGACAGTGGGTCACAAAGCTCCTCTTTGCATTCTTTAAGCACCCTGGCAAACACTTCATCCGGCCCTGGGGATTTGTTTGGTTTGAGTTTTACTATTTGTTTAAGAACATCCTCCCTGGTAACTGCTAAACTCGTCAACCTGTCCTCGTCCCCACCCACATAGACTTGTTCGGCTGAAGGCATATTGTTAAGTTCCTCTTTAGTAAATACAGATACAAAATATTTATTAAAAATACTACTCATCTCTTCATCACTATCTGTTATTTGACCTGTCTCAGTTTTTAATGGACCTATCCTTTCCCTAGTCTTAGTACGATATAACTGAAAAAACCCTTTAGGATTTGTCTTTGCTTGCCCTGCTATGCGAACTTCATAGTTTCTTTTTGCTTTCCTTATCTCTTTTTTAACATTTCTAACCAGTTGTACGAATTCCTGTTCTAAAGTGACCTCCCCATTTTTAATCCTTTTGTACCAAGCTCTCTTTATACCTATAAGGTTCTTCAAATTCTTTGTTATCCACTTTGGGTCATTAGTATTCGATCTATTCAATTTGTATGGTATACTACGTTCCTGTGCTTTGTTTAGAATATTCTTAAATAAGTTATATATTGAATCCACATCGAAATCCCCATTTAAGTCACCTATCGCTGGGTTCATGTCTCGCTCCAAGACCGGCCCACACCCCATACCCAAGACTTTCCAATCAATTTGACCCAAAAAATTTCTTAGGCTATTAAAATCAGCTTTTCGAAAATCTGGCACTTTAACAGAATTTTCTCCTACTGGTCTATTCCATTCTATGCTAAATCTGATTTCTTTGTGATCACTGCTCCCTAGCTCACTCCCTATTTCGATGTCATTAATTTGCGTTTCCCTGTTAGTTAACACTAAATCTAAAATATTATTTTCCCGTGTTGGTTCCTTAATGTGTTGCGTAAGAAAGCAATCGTCAATTAATTCTAGAAAATCTTCTGCTTCACTATTCCCTGTTTTGTTCAACCAGTTTATTCCGCTAAAATTAAAGTCACCCATGACATAAATACTGTTAGATCTAGATGCTCTAGATATTTCATCCCATAGATGCTTTGCTTCCATTCTGTCTAAATTTGGTGGCCTATATATTACTCCTATTATAATATTATTAGCTTTTACGTTTAATTCAATCCAAATAGTTTCTGTGTGTGGCTCTGTTTTGATTCCCTCTTTGAGACTACATTTCAAATTGTCCCTAACATATATGGCTACTCCACCTCCTCGTCTAATATATCTACCTGTGTGAAATAGTTTAAATCCATATATTTGATATTCAGCTAATAGTTCTCTATTTTCTACATTCATCCACGTTTCGGTAAGTGCAATAATATCTATTTTTTCTGTGCAGACAAGAGCATTTAATTCGTTAATTTTATTTCTTAGACTTCTACTGTTAGTGTAATATACCCTAAGTGAATTGTTATTTTGGGGACCTTCTCTTTCCCTGATCGTTTTGCCAATTCCTTTCTCCCACAAACACATACTTTTATTACCTCCTTCCTCAAAATCAATTCCCATACCTCTATCTACTAACAGTTTAAACCCAAACAAACACCTCTAACCACTTCTTCTAACGAGTTCGCAACAGCAACAACCCCAGCTCTCGATAGATGCACCCCATCACGAGCATACATTTCATTTCTTCCATAGAAGTGTTCCCAGTTGTCTATGAAAGATATTGCATTTGATTTGCAATATCTTTCCAGCCGGCAATTGACACCAAGTGCCCTCGATATCCATTCATTTCCCACTCCCTTTCTTGGAAGAATGCCACACATGATCGGGATTCCTCCCTTGCTCCTAACTAACTCTGGCTGTTTTATACCTCTGAATCAGTTCCTCACTCCTAACTCGACCAATATCATTTCCTCCCACGCTAATGCAAATAATGGGATTGTTCCCATTACCAGCCATAATATCATTCATGTTGTTTATAATATCACCAATGCCAGCTCCGGGATAGCAAACCCTTAACCTGTTCCCCCTATCTCTAGCACAAAACGTTCTATCCAAATACCTTATCTGGGAATCTCCCACAACTAATGTTTGCTTAGGTACTTCCTTTACTTTCTGAGGGGCCTGCGCTTCCTTTCTCTTCGTTGCTTTCCCTTTTGCGCGATCCACAGTCTCTCCACAGCACTCGTCCTCCAAAACGTCAAATGAATTAGAAGTTGCTATGGCGTTTGAAGGCGGCTTTATCAAAGTCTTCTTAAGGCCCCTGTCTTTCACAACTCTCCAAGACGAGGTCCCTTTACTGCTGGTCTCCTCCTTCGTTACTTCTCGTTGTTCTTTCAGCTGACGCACCTCCTCCCGCAGAAAGTCCAACTCTGTCCTCAGGGCTCCCACTAGTGTCACCAGGTCCTTAACTACAACTTCCATATTGCAATGATAATATAACAACACTCAGGAGCTCCGGTTAACACAACCTCTCACTGTGACTTCACCTGACCGACTAAGCTTTGTCAATCTTTCTTCAGAAATTGCTTATTGAGCATAGGGCAAAATAAAAATGAAAACTTACTATCTTTCATTTGTATGAAAACAGTCCCCTGCCAGGCGTAGTGACTTCAATGCGATTTCAGTACTAATCCAATATTACTGTATAAACTAACAGTACCCTGCCAGGCATGGTGACTTCAATGCGATTTCAGTACTAATCCAACATTACTGTATAAACTAACAGTCCCCTGCCAGGCATGGTAACTTCAATGAAAAGCAAGCCTCTCATGTTTTGAAATAAGGCCTTCGTTTCTGACGTCATCATCCCTAATGTGGCGCGAGGCGCGCTAAATGCGGATCCCAGGAGGTTCACACATAAGTGTGAACTCTTAATCTAGCTTAATACCTCACCTATACTCTGTGCTTCATCAGAGTTGATATTCAGCTACAATAGCTCGTATTTTCGCTCATTGCTTATATTTTCTGTTATTCATAAACCCGATCAAACCTTCCTAACCTAACATATTATTTATAACAAACAAATACATTCTACAGAACAGTTTTTGTTGTTGTTTAGTGACATCGTGAAAAGCGAGCTCAGGTATAGGGATAAGGTATTGATGGTCATTAGCATATAGGTGTGAAGGTATTACAGTACCTTACTGGTCAACTATGTATGACGTCACCAGACAACCAATGCGACCTTTGGCGTCCTACTGGCATGTGTATTTGATGTTATTAATAAAAAATGACTAGACTATCCATCCCCACCTAACCTAATCAGAGGTATAAGAATATACATTTTAGTCATCCACAACTGTAATCATTATTCAGTGATAAGTTCAAAAGTATAACAGAAGCCCAAATGTCATACTGCAATTTAAGCAGAATCGTACATCTGGCAGCATAGCAGGTGAGCTGAACATAAGAATAAAGGTAACTGCAGAGGTCCTATTGGCCCATACGAGGCAGCTCCTATATATTTCCACCCAATCTCATTCATGTCCACCCTATGCTTAAAACAACCAAGGGATCCCACTTAAAGTATTAGTTTACAATAATAGTTTTAATAAATAGCTCTTATTCTAGTTTTATACACAACAGCAATTATGAAAACCCTATATCTAGATATTCTACTATAATCCACAAGTAGTTACCACACATCTGGCAGTACAGCGGATTAGTGGCTGTGTTCATAGGCTAGTCAACTGTCCTCACATCCATCAAATAGATATCCAAATGTCGCACCTCAATTCATCCATCTAGCAACTCAGCTGGATGTTAGCCACTATATTCATAGGCTAATCATTTCTACACCTCAAAAAATCCTAGTCTTGCTACGCAAATCAGCTTACTTGTTTCTAAACCAACACTCGCAAATACAATCATGCATACCTACACATACTTCAAAACCTATGCATTCATAGAGAATAGCCTAGTTTTTGCCACCATTTCCCCATTAATCAGATGTAATTTATGCCATACACACAGAAAATACAGCATTTACACACCAAATATGCCATTTATGCACAAAATATACTATTTACACTCAAAATATACCATCACATAAAAAAAATATGAGATTTTCATACAAAATATGTCAGTTGCAAACAAAAATATACCATTTACACAATATTGCATGTACACTCAGAGTATGACATTTACACAAAGTACGGTATTTTGCACAAATATATCAAAATGCTTATACATTTAGACAATCAAAAATGCGCTTTAACTAAAATTACACAATTTCACAAACGTAATTTTCACAAAATACCCACACATTGTCTCATAAACCAAAATACAGTTACACCATAAAGATCTATTTTATCAAATTACAGAGCTTACACAAATACACAATTTTCACACACAAATACAGTTGCACCAGTTCCACTTCAACAAATTAAAAACACAACGTGCATAAATGCACTATTATCACAAAAATTATTACACAGTTTGTGTAATTATTTTACATCTTTGCACAATTAATACAAGAAAACTTGCTATATAATTACTCAGCTTGCACAATGACAATCAATACCCAAAGGTAAAAATAAACAATTCGTCCATATGCAATTACACAACATGCGCAATTAATACACAACTTATACAATATTACACATCTTTCATATTTATTACACACAACTTGCACAAATGCATATCTAGCACAAATACGTACAATACATAACTACCCCAAATATGAAAATACACAACTAGCATAAATACACGATTTACACAAATACAATTGCGACATTTACACAACTAGCTCAAAAATATAATCAATACACAACTTACCAAAATATGAACAATACATAACTAGCACATATTCATTAAATACACAACTAAGCAATTTCCGCAAATACACATACAAAAACATATACAATTAATACAGACAACTTGCACAAAACAATACACAATTTATAGAAATATAATCAATACATAATTTCAATAATCATACAACATATGCAAAATACATAATCTGCACAATTAATACACAAGTATATTAATTGTGCTATATATGTACAAACACAACCAACTGGGTCAAACAATACACAATTTGCATGATATTTTTCTGGGTATATTTAGGACATTAATTATAATATGCTGAGTTTAACCAACTCCCCAAAAGTCAGAATTTCACATATAAAAATGTTTCTTATAACTTCCAATGAGCTCAATATATAACACATTCTTTTTCCATTAAGATATCAACATTATTAGTGCTAAACTATTCATCTAACATATGTCCACTGTTTTTATGTCTTATTAATACCTTCCTTGTTACATTCTCTCCAATCAGACCACCATATTTATGTATTTATTCAAACCATCTAACAGACTTATTTGTTCTAGCCTTAGTTATGTTAGGGCAGGTGGGGTTAGGTGGAGTCAGTATTTTCTATGATAATTTTAGACAAATTTGCTATATCTTATCAAAATGCATCCTGTTAAAACTTAAATTCATCTAAATCTATCAAAAATATACTTATACTACGCAATTTGACTAAATTCTACCTAGCTAAACTTACTAAATATGAGCATCCCATATCCTCACATACAAGCCTATGTCGCCTCTGTCCATACATTATATGAGTCTGTCATATAGCACGAACCCCAAATAGGAAAATTTACACTATTTCATAAACATACTAGTTCATTACCCTAAGATATTATATATGTCCTTCCCTACACGACCTCATCAAACCTGACCTAGCATATCCAACCCTGGATTTGGTAAAAGTTGGCAAAATGTATGCTATGCCACCTAAATTTCACCAAATTTAAGGCAATTTCCACCAAATATACCCAAATGTTGTGTATCATAGCATCGCCAAAGCCCATTTTCACCTATTCCATACTATCCTACACAACCTCACCTAACCTGACCTAGCATATCCAAACCTGGATTTGGTTAAAGTCGACGAAATTCATGCTATGCCACCTAAATTTGACCAAATATACCCAAATGTTTCATATCACAGCACTGCCAAAGCCCATTTTTACCTACATTTCCTCCTATTCCATCCTACCCTACACAACCTTACCTAACCTATCCTAGCATATCCAAACCCAGATTTGGTTAAAGTCGGCGAAATTTAAGCTATCCCACCTAAATTCTAACTAATTTAAGGCAATTCCCACCAAATATATCCAAATGTTCTGTATCACAGCACTGCCAAAGCCCATTTTTACCTACATTTTCTCCTATACCATCCTACCCTACGCAACCTCACCTAACCTATCCTAGCATATCCAAACCTAGATTTGGTTAAAGTAGGCGAAATTTAAGTTATCCCATATAAATTTGACCTAATTTAAGACAATTTCCACCAAATATACCCAAAAATGTTTTGGAACATAGCACGGCCAAAGCTCATTTAGCTGAGTTTTCACCTATTCCAACCTGCCCTAGACAACCCTACCCATCCTCTCCTGGCATATCCAAAGTCAGATTTGATTATAGTTGGCGAAATTTATGCCTTTCCAACCTAAATTTTACCTAATTTAAGCCAATTTCCACCGAATATACCCAAATGTTTTGTATCTAGCATAGTCAAAGTTTATTTTAGCTGAGTTTTCGCCTATTCCAACCTGCCCTAGACATCCCTACCCGGCCTCTCCTGGCATATCCAAAGTCAGATTTGATTATAGTTGGCAAAATTTATGCCTTTCCCACCTAAATTTTACCTAATTTATGCCAATTTCCACCGAATATACCCAAATGTTTTGTATCTTAGCATGGTCAAAGTTCATTTCACCCAAGTTTTTCACCTACTCCATCTTACCTTACACAGCCTTACCTAACCTGACCTAGCATATCCCAAGCTAGATTTGATTAGAGTTCGTGAAATTTATGCTTACTCACCTAAATTCAACCTAATTTAAGACAATTTCTACCAATATACCCAAAATGATTTGTTACATAGCTCAGCCAAAGACCATTTTACCCGAGTTTTCACATATTCCAACCTACCCTACATAGCCTTACCTATCCCTGACCTAGCAGATTTGATTAAAGTTGGGGAAATGTAAGCTTTCGCCATCAAATTGGAGACAATTTCCAACAAATATGCCTAAATGTTGTGTATCATAGCACAGCCAAAAACCCATTTTACCCACATTTTCATCCTTTCCATCTGAACCTGGACCTAGCCTCTGATACTACATATACTCAGAGAAGTGATGTTTTTTGGATATGTACCTAAATGCCCGTGCCTAACCTGCAAGAGTCTTGGAGCTTTGTTGAATATTTTACCTATTTTTCTTCAAAAACTGAAGTTTTGGATATGAACCTATCCGCACTGTGCCTAACCTGCTAGGATCTTTGTTGAACATTGTAACCATATTCACAGAAAAGTGATGTTTTGGATATGGACCTAACAGACCCTCTCCTTTAAAACTTGGAACTGTGTTCAATATTGTAGATATAGTGTTGGGTATGTGTTTTGTTTTTACACATCAACCCAACCGTCCTGGACCTAACCTCCCTTCATCTAACTTCAAATTTATCGTAAATATGGAAGGACGTGTTGTTTGTGCATCAACCCAACCGTCCTTGACCTAACCTCCATTTATCAAACTTCAAATTTATCATAAATATGGGAGGACCGTGTTATTTGTGCATCAACCCAGCCGTCCTGGGCCTAACCTCCCTTTATCTAACTTCAAATTTATTGTATTTATGGGAAGAAGGTGTTGTTTATGCATCAACCCAACCTCCCTGGACCTAACCTCTGATACACGAATCTTGGTTCAACATTGCATCATACTCGTAGCATATTTTTTTCACATAATTCAACCATCCTCAACCTAACCTCTATTACCTGGGGGGAGGGAGGTTAATGGAAAATATGATAATAATGGGAATTTTCTCTACATCAGTTCAACTTAACCATCCTTAACCTAACCTTAGTTAGAAAGGGATATAACTCACCAAAACTATTTAATTACCATTTACCTTATCCTAACCCATAACCAGAGGGTTTAGACCCCCCTTTACCTCGAAATTATACTATATATTTAAGGTAGGAATATATTTTCGCACATAAACCTATCATTCCCTAATTTAACCCTGTACTCTAATTTCGAGGTAAAGGGGGGTCTAAACCCTCTGGTTATGGGTTAGGATAAGGAAAATAAGGTAAATGGTAATTAAATAGTTTTGGTGAGTTATATCCCTTTCTAACTAAGGTTAGGTTAAGGATGGTTAAGTTGAACTGATGTAGAGAAAATTCCCATTATTATCATATTTTCCATTAACCTCCCTCCCCCCAGGTAATAGAGGTTAGGTTGAGGATGGTTGAATTATGTGAAAAAAATATGCTACGAGTATGATGCAATGTTGAACCAAGATTCGTGTATCAGAGGTTAGGTCCAGGGAGGTTGGGTTGATGCATAAACAACACCTTCTTCCCATAAATACAATAAATTTGAAGTTAGATAAAGGGAGGTTAGGCCCAGGACGGCTGGGTTGATGCACAAATAACACGGTCCTCCCATATTTATGATAAATTTGAAGTTTGATAAATGGAGGTTAGGTCAAGGACGGTTGGGTTGATGCACAAACAACACGTCCTTCCATATTTACGATAAATTTGAAGTTAGATGAAGGGAGGTTAGGTCCAGGACGGTTGGGTTGATGTGTAAAAACAAAACACATACCCAACACTATATCTACAATATTGAACACAGTTCCAAGTTTTAAAGGAGAGGGTCTGTTAGGTCCATATCCAAAACATCACTTTTCTGTGAATATGGTTACAATGTTCAACAAAGATCCTAGCAGGTTAGGCACAGTGCGGATAGGTTCATATCCAAAACTTCAGTTTTTGAAGAAAAATAGGTAAAATATTCAACAAAGCTCCAAGACTCTTGCAGGTTAGGCACGGGCATTTAGGTACATATCCAAAAAACATCACTTCTCTGAGTATATGTAGTATCAGAGGCTAGGTCCAGGTTCAGATGGAAAGGATGAAAATGTGGGTAAAATGGGTTTTTGGCTGTGCTATGATACACAACATTTAGGCATATTTGGTGGAAATTGTCTCCAATTTGATGGCGAAAGCTTACATTTCCCCAACTTTAATCAAATCTGCTAGGTCAGGGATAGGTAAGGCTATGTAGGGTAGGTTGGAATATGTGAAAACTCGGGTAAAATGGTCTTTGGCTGAGCTATGTAACAAATCATTTTGGGTATATTGGTAGAAATTGTCTTAAATTAGGTTGAATTTAGGTGAGTAAGCATAAATTTCACGAACTCTAATCAAATCTAGCTTGGGATATGCTAGGTCAGGTTAGGTAAGGCTGTGTAAGGTAAGATGGAATAGGTGAAAAACTTGGGTGAAATGAACTTTGACCATGCTAAGATACAAAACATTTGGGTATATTCGGTGGAAATTGGCATAAATTAGGTAAAATTTAGGTGGGAAAGGCATAAATTTTGCCAACTATAATCAAATCTGACTTTGGATATGCCAGGAGAGGCCGGGTAGGGATGTCTAGGGCAGGTTGGAATAGGCGAAAACTCAGCTAAAATAAACTTTGACTATGCTAGATACAAAACATTTGGGTATATTCGGTGGAAATTGGCTTAAATTAGGTAAAATTTAGGTTGGAAAGGCATAAATTTCGCCAACTATAATCAAATCTGACTTTGGATATGCCAGGAGAGGATGGGTAGGGTTGTCTAGGGCAGGTTGGAATAGGTGAAAACTCAGCTAAATGAGCTTTGGCCGTGCTATGTTCCAAAACATTTTTGGGTATATTTGGTGGAAATTGTCTTAAATTAGGTCAAATTTATATGGGATAACTTAAATTTCGCCTACAGAATTTAGGTGGGATAGCTTAAATTTCGCCGACTTTAACCAAATCTGGGTTTGGATATGCTAGGATAGGTTAGATAAGGTTGCGTAGGGTAGGATGGAATAGGAGAAAATGTAGGTAAAAATGGGCTTTGGCAGTGCTGTGATATGAAACATTTGGGTATATTTGGTCAAATTTAGGTGGCATAGCATGAATTTCGTCGACTTTAACCAAATCCAGGTTTGGATATGCTAGGTCAGGTTAGGTGAGGTTGTGTAGGATAGTATGGAATAGGTGAAAATGGGCTTTGGCAATGCTATGATACACAACATTTGGGTATATTTGGTGGAAATTGCCTTAAATTTGGTGAAATTTAGGTGGCATAGCATACATTTTGCCAACTTTTACCAAATCCAGGGTTGGATATGCTAGGTCAGGTTTGGTGAGGTCGTGTAGGGAAGGACATATATAATATCTTAGGGTAATGAACTAGTATGTTTATGAAATAGTGTAAATTTTCCTATTTGGGGTTCGTGCTATATGACAGACTCATATAATGTATGGACAGAGGCGACATAGGCTTGTATGTGAGGATATGGGATGCTCATATTTAGTAAGTTTAGCTAGGTAGAATTTAGTCAAATTGCGTAGTATAAGTATATTTTTGATAGATTTAGATGAATTTAAGTTTTAACAGGATGCATTTTGATAAGATATAGCAAATTTGTCTAAAATTATCATAGAAAATACTGACTCCACCTAACCCCACCTGCCCTAACATAACTAAGGCTAGAACAAATAAGTCTGTTAGATGGTTTGAATAAATACATAAATATGGTGGTCTGATTGGAGAGAATGTAACAAGGAAGGTATTAATAAGACATAAAAACAGTGGACATATGTTAGATGAATAGTTTAGCACTAATAATGTTGATATCTTAATGGAAAAAGAATGTGTTATATATTGAGCTCATTGGAAGTTATAAGTGTGAGAGTTTGTAGTTTTTAACTTGTGAGAAGTTTTGGAATAAATTAAAATTGGTATAAGGAATTTTAGCTCGGAAAATTTCTAAGAACTTTCTTTATTCTTTAACCTTTATTCCTGTCGTGATATTCAACTAGGTCGCCTGAGGAAGGACTTGCTTAGCTAACACACCAGTGTAGTAAACAGCTCATTCCTCACTTTGGGACCATGTATGAACAATTGACTAGGCGCGAGCAAACGCCGAGACCCCAATGAAAATTGAAATCCCCCCCCACTTAGGCCGCCGACCTTCGCCAATCGCCGAAGCGAATCTAACGAGTAGGTCACGGGCTCTCACAACAATAATTTATTGTTGTGTGGTGCCGTATATTTGATCCAAAGCTCAGAAAGTGAGTCTCAATTTTAGTCGAGTGTGAAGAACATTTGTATAACAATAATAATGTGTGGGGGTGTAACGAAAAGACAGTGTTAACCATAACAACTTAGTTTATTCAATAAAGTACTAACTACTACAACAAAACAAAAGAAATGTCAATGACGTTACTCGAAATCCTTCCTGTGACACTATCAATGACAGCTAGACACCAGCCCCTCGGACTGCATAATGAACTAACTCGAACATAAGCGTGACCACAGAGGAATCAACAAGCAAGCAAGAACTAACAGATCTATAATCACAATTACAACAAATGACACAGTAGGTTCTGAAATACGTCTCCAGTAACCTCCTAACTGTTCTACGCCTCAGTGCAGTCTACACCTGCAACAGCGGTTGCAATGCAATCAAATCAGTAGTCTTTCAATGACAACAATAACTAATGGGTTCGCTGGCAACTCCAGCAACCCTTCCTCAAATTAATCCTTACGTTAACACTACGTCCCACGGACGATCAACAATCAATAACAATTGATTTACGTTAATAACACAATAACATTTACGTTAATAACAAGGTAACATTTACGTTAAATTAACAACTCTTACAACTGTCACTAGTAACGCGGAAATCAAACAACACTCTACCCGTCGAGCATTCAGTGAGAAAATCCCATTAATCCCTGTACTTCCAGACAGCTGATTAATCTCTTTACTAGTTACGTTAATTTACGTTAATCGGTTACTAATCACTCAGCGATGGTAAACTCTGATTTACAATGTCCAAAGTGCTAAGAGAACGGTAATCACTCGTGATTACCTTTAGAGTAATTAATTACTATCCTCAAGATCAATAATTAAACAATTAAAATACGCAACCTTTCACACTGGCTCATCAATTTACATTAAGGTACGAATTCCGTCTGAGCCTTCCATACTCAGACCAATTCAGGCGACTAATAACAGAAATTAGCCCCACGTTTACGTTATTCTAAAATGACGCTACTCCTCTCACGAGTCAATCAAGTGCCGGTACTTCCGGGCAGATAACGACGTTACGTTAATGGAACAATGTAGCCTTCGTGTGAGTCGATCAAACAAGGATCGAGATTAATTACTTTGACTTCCTGAAACACGTCAATTACCCGGCCCACTGACCGTTAATTACGACAGACAATACTCTAATTCTTATCTGGCTGATGGCTAGGCTCCTCGAGACTACCGTAGCTGCTTACAGGAAAGTAAATTAACCCAAACGTATTCTACGTTACTCAAATTGTCAAAGAACAAATTCTCTTAAAGCAATGGGCGTTCCCTTGGTTACGTTATATTAATTGCCTCGCAATCACCTCACTGAATACTGGACTTCGATGTCCTACCAGATAACCAGGAGAATATATTTGTATATCCAAGTACTCGTCTACAGCCGAGTTCCCCCACGACAATGACAAATCACACTAACAAATCACAGTGATTTACGTTACAATCCGGTTGCTATGACAATACTGCAGAATCTAGTAAAATAACATACAGGACATGAACCCTCTAGAACACTGCCCCACAATGGTTTTACTGAACTGCAATCACATACGGTGATTGCTCAACACTAGCAACAATCACCATCAAATAACAACCCCCTTTGCAATAACACACACGGCAAGTACTCTAATTTCCAAATATTAGGATACTGCACACACTTACTTACTGCTGCAAATGACCCCTAGAACATAGGTCAATATATTGCAATCACCCCACAGTAAATAACACATTAACACTGGGCACCGTGACACTACGATTATATATATATATATAATTACCGCTGACACATGTAGCCTACAGCTATCAAACGTTATTGGGAACACTAAGGAGAATCTCACACTCCTTAAATCACATTGGTGAGTGATTTATCGGTCACGCATGCCGATAAACACTCGAGAGTTACGTTACTCGACAGAGCGGGGGCGGTCTCTCTAGACGGCCTCGTCACTCACCAAACCTCACCAAAATTACGTTAATTAATACTGCAACCACAATATATATATATTTATATAAATCACACTTGTCACGGCCCTGGGAACACTACAAGAAATTTAAGCCACACTGTGGCACACTCCACAATAATCATTGCCAGGAATCACTGGCGTTACACATACCTGAGCGCTCAGTGTTGGAATTCCACACCTGCAAGACCACACATGGAAATGATATCACTCCGTCCCACGGACGATCAAAAATGATTACCACAATGAAATAAAAGTATTTATTACATGGACACCTTCTCAGTCCTTGGCTAATCTATGTATATTCTGTGTTCCCGTGTGTACCCACACACACACACACACACTGTACGTCTGTGTACACTTAAGTCCCTCTGGACTGACAAGATGACAACACAGGTGATTAATCTCCTCGCCCACAATTCACTCCACCTGAACAGGTGCTGCGTGACAATGTGACGGAACACTTGACCTCGAATTCAAGCTTTAGAGACTACTAATCACCGAAATACACACATAGGTACTTACTCATTCACACTGCCGGCTTTACACACCATTCCCATACATCAGGCACCCCGCTATAGGTGGCTGGCTCGCTCCGGGTGGCGTAGGCGGCGGTAGTTCCTGACCGTAGTACTTATACGGAAAATTGGCGCACACTCGAACCCCTCCCACTCAACACGGCCGAGTTCGCACCCTCGACTCCCCGGTGAAGTGAAGCGTTCATACCCAGGTGACACGCACAACGATAGCGTCTCACACCAACCTTGGGAAATTGCCTTAACACTGACACGAATTTCCCCGTTCCCATCGACTGCTACAGAGCACTAGCAAGTCTAATCATCACTGGTATGGGATCTACGAGTCTGTTGCTGCTCGTATGCACATTCCCCCACGATCCCAGATCACTGTACCTCTACCCCCTGCATACAATAATGTCTTAAACCCCTCCAAGCGACGACTTCGGCCGGATTCTGTGACGACCGATGTCGTAGGTGAAGCAGGAAGCATCAGCAGTTGTAGTCCAGCCACCACGACGCCCTATACTCCAATTTGGCCGAATTGAGTACAGGATGCGTCTTGACAAGGTGGCGGCTGAGTTCAGAATGATGCTCACACCGGCTCTTCCCGCGTCCTTCTCGAAATAACCAACGAGAGGAAGGCATACAGCGGCCTACCCCTCTCATCCAATCAGCGACGGTGTAGCATAGCCCCTAGGGCAGCTCCAAGATGGCCGACCAACATGGCGGCTCAAGATGTTTACTAAGATGGCGGCTGTCTCCATGACAACCACTCAAGTGGCCGGCGAGCGTGGGGCCCCACATGTTTCACCCCACGCCTGCGGCCTAGGCGTTCGCGCGCAAAGTTGTCTGGCTCCATGCCATACAATGAGATGATGCTATCAGCTCTAGCACTGTCCACAGACATGCCACCCCGGCCAGGGTAACATTTATGGACTGCTGATGACTGGGGCTCTCACATGAGCCCAAACACTAGATGTTTCGGTTGCTGGTACAAAACTTAAGTCCGCCCACTTAACAAGTGCACTTAACAAGTGTACTGGCTCCCACAGGCATAAGAGCACTATTGTAAGTGAGCTGGTGAACCACCCCCTCACAATAAGAAACATTTTTATATGTGAAATTCTGACTTTTGGGGAGTTGGTTAAACTCAGCATATTATAATTAATGTCCTAAATATACCCAGAAAAATATCATGCAAATTGTGTATTGTTTGACCCAGTTGGTTGTGTTTGTACATATATAGCACAATTAATATACTTGTGTATTAATTGTGCAGATTATGTATTTTGCATATGTTGTATGATTATTGAAATTATGTATTGATTATATTTCTATAAATTGTGTATTGTTTTGTGCAAGTTGTCTGTATTAATTGTATATGTTTTTGTATGTGTATTTGCGGAAATTGCTTAGTTGTGTATTTAATGAATATGTGCTAGTTATGTATTGTTCATATTTTGGTAAGTTGTGTATTGATTATATTTTTGAGCTAGTTGTGTAAATGTCGCAATTGTATTTGTGTAAATCGTGTATTTATGCTAGTTGTGTATTTTCATATTTGGGGTAGTTATGTATTGTACGTATTTGTGCTAGATATGCATTTGTGCAAGTTGTGTGTAATAAATATGAAAGATGTGTAATATTGTATAAGTTGTGTATTAATTGCGCATGTTGTGTAATTGCATATGGACGAATTGTTTATTTTTACCTTTGGGTATTGATTGTCATTGTGCAAGCTGAGTAATTATATAGCAAGTTTTCTTGTATTAATTGTGCAAAGATGTAAAATAATTACACAAACTGTGTAATAATTTTTGTGATAATAGTGCATTTATGCACGTTGTGTTTTTAATTTGTTGAAGTGGAACTGGTGCAACTGTATTTGTGTGTGAAAATTGTGTATTTGTGTAAGCTCTGTAATTTGATAAAATAGATCTTTATGGTGTAACTGTATTTTGGTTTATGAGACAATGTGTGGGTATTTTGTGAAAATTACGTTTGTGAAATTGTGTAATTTTAGTTAAAGCGCATTTTTGATTGTCTAAATGTATAAGCATTTTGATATATTTGTGCAAAATACCGTACTTTGTGTAAATGTCATACTCTGAGTGTACATGCAATATTGTGTAAATGGTATATTTTTGTTTGCAACTGACATATTTTGTATGAAAATCTCATATTTTTTTTATGTGATGGTATATTTTGAGTGTAAATAGTATATTTTGTGCATAAATGGCATATTTGGTGTGTAAATGCTGTATTTTCTGTGTGTATGGCATAAATTACATCTGATTAATGGGGAAATGGTGGCAAAAACTAGGCTATTCTCTATGAATGCATAGGTTTTGAAGTATGTGTAGGTATGCATGATTGTATTTGCGAGTGTTGGTTTAGAAACAAGTAAGCTGATTTGCGTAGCAAGACTAGGATTTTTTGAGGTGTAGAAATGATTAGCCTATGAATATAGTGGCTAACATCCAGCTGAGTTGCTAGATGGATGAATTGAGGTGCGACATTTGGATATCTATTTGATGGATGTGAGGACAGTTGACTAGCCTATGAACACAGCCACTAATCCGCTGTACTGCCAGATGTGTGGTAACTACTTGTGGATTATAGTAGAATATCTAGATATAGGGTTTTCATAATTGCTGTTGTGTATAAAACTAGAATAAGAGCTATTTATTAAAACTATTATTGTAAACTAATACTTTAAGTGGGATCCCTTGGTTGTTTTAAGCATAGGGTGGACATGAATGAGATTGGGTGGAAATATATAGGAGCTGCCTCGTATGGGCCAATAGGACCTCTGCAGTTACCTTTATTCTTATGTTCAGCTCACCTGCTATGCTGCCAGATGTACGATTCTGCTTAAATTGCAGTATGACATTTGGGCTTCTGTTATACTTTTGAACTTATCACTGAATAATGATTACAGTTGTGGATGACTAAAATGTATATTCTTATACCTCTGATTAGGTTAGGTGGGGATGGATAGTCTAGTCATTTTTTATTAATAACATCAAATACACATGCCAGTAGGACGCCAAAGGTCGCATTGGTTGTCTGGTGACGTCATACATAGTTGACCAGTAAGGTACTGTAATACCTTCACACCTATATGCTAATGACCATCAATACCTTATCCCTATACCTGAGCTCGCTTTTCACGATGTCACTAAACAACAACAAAAACTGTTCTGTAGAATGTATTTGTTTGTTATAAATAATATGTTAGGTTAGGTTAGGTTAGGAAGGTTTGATCGGGTTTATGAATAACAGAAAATATAAGCAATGAGCGAAAATACGAGCTATTGTAGCTGAATATCAACTCTGATGAAGCACAGAGTATAGGTGAGGTATTAAGCTAGATTAAGAGTTCACACTTATGTGTGAACCTCCTGGGATCCGCATTTAGCGCGCCTCGCGCCACATTAGGGATGATGACGTCAGAAACGAAGGCCTTATTTCAAAACATGAGAGGCTTGCTTTTCATTGAAGTTACCATGCCTGGCAGGGGACTGTTAGTTTATACAGTAATGTTGGATTAGTACTGAAATCGCATTGAAGTCACCATGCCTGGCAGGGTACTGTTAGTTTATACAGTAATATTGGATTAGTACTGAAATCGCATTGAAGTCACTACGCCTGGCAGGGGACTGTTTTCATACAAATGAAAGATAGTAAGTTTTCATTTTTATTTTGCCCTATGCTCAATAAGCAATTTCTGAAGAAAGATTGACAAAGCTTAAATTATATTCTCTAGAAAGGCAAAGAAATAGAGGTGACATGATAGAGCTGTGAATGAATGGACATGATAAAGGGGGAATATTAATAGACTATTAAAATTATCAACACTAGACAGAACATGAAACAATGGACATAAATTGGAATAAGTTTTAGAATTAGGAAAAAGACCTGGGTAAATACTGGTTCTGTAAACAGGGTTTGAAGTCATTTCTTATGTTATTATTATGTAATCTTAGCTATAAAATGATCTTAGACAATGGGAAACAGTACGGCAATACCTTATTGAGAAAAACGAGCTTATAATGATTAACGCCATTGCACATTAGGCTTGACAGAAGGTAGCATTTGAATCCCCCTTTGCTATAAATATTGAAAATGGGAATAAACATACTATAACAGAAAACGGACTTATTCAGGGAAGAAGAATACGGGGTGACTATTAACAATGCCTGTGCGAAATATGATGGGGCCAGAAGCCAGCCTTTTAATCCCCAGGTAAGTTGATGACGTCATTGACCATTTGCAATGCCCGTGCATGGCTCACCGGGGTAACGAAAAAACATGGGGCCATAACGTGTCCCTTAAATCTCACCGGGGTAACGAAAAAACATGGGGCCATATCGTGTCCCTTAAATCTCACCGGGGTAAAGAAAAAACATGGGGCCATAACGTGTCCCTTAAATCTCACCGGGGTAACGAAAAAACATGGGGCCATAACGTGTCCCTCACCATTTGTAACAAAAAACACCTAGGCCATAAAGTGTCCCTCGCCATTTGTAACAAAAAACACCTAGACCATAACGTCTCCCTCGCCATTTGTAACGAAAACACATGAGGCCATAACGTGTCCCTCGCCATTTGTAACGAAAACACATGAGGCCATAACGTGTCCCTCGCCATTTGTAACGAAAACACATGAGGCCATAACGTGTCCCTCAAAAAAAGCAAAACGGACACGTTATGGCCTCACTTCCACTACTATAGTGGAGGTCTGTATGTGTGGTAGTGGTCTGTATGTGTGGTGGTGGTCTGTATGTGTGGTAGTGGAGGTCTGTATGTGTGGTGGTGGTGGTCTGTATGTGTGGTGGTGGAGGGCTGTATGTGTGGTGGTGGTCTGTATGTGTGGTGGTGGAGGTCTGTATGTGTAGTGGTGGAGGTCTGTATGTGTGATGGTGGTGGTCTGTATGTGTGGTGGTGGTGGGCCTGTATGTGTGGTGGTGGATGTCTGTATGTGTGGTAGTGGAGGTCTGTATGTGTGGTGGTGGAGGTCTGTATGCGTGGTAGTGGAGGTCTGTATGTGTGGTGGTGATGGTCTGTATGTGTGGTGGTAGAGGTCTGTATGTGTGGTGGTGGAGCTCTGTATGTGTGGTGGTGGTGGTCTGTATGTGTGGTAGTGGAGGTCTGTATGTGTGGGAGTGGAGGTCTGTATGTGTGGTGGTGGTCTGTATGTGTGGTAGTGGAGGTCTGTATGTGTGGGAGTGGAGGTCTGTATGTGTGGTGGTGGTCTGTATGTGTGGTGGTGGTCTGTATGTGTAGTGGTGGTGGTCTGTATGTGTTGTATTGGAGGTCTGTATGTGTGGTGGTGGTGGTCTGTATGTGTGGTGGTGGTCTGTATGTGTGGCAGTGGAGGTCTGTATGTGTGGTAGTAGAGGTCTGTATGTGTGGTGATGGTGGGCCTGTATGTGTGGTGGTGGTCTGTATGTGTGGTGGTGGAGGTCTGTATGTGTGGTGGTGGAGGGCTGTATGTGTGGTGGTGGTCTGTATGTGTGGTGGTGGAGGTCTGTATGTGTAGTGGTGGAGGTCTGTATGTGTGATGGTGGTGGTCTGTATGTGTGGTGGTGGTGGGCCTGTATGTGTGGTGGTGGAGGTCTGTATGTGTGGTAGTGGAGGTCTGTATGTGTGGTGGTGGAGGTCTGTATGCGTGGTAGTGGAGGTCTGTATGTGTGGTGGTGATGGTCTGTATGTGTGGTGGTAGAGGTCTGTATGTGTGGTGGTGGAGCTCTGTATGTGTGGTGGTGGTGGTCTGTATGTGTGGTAGTGGAGGTCTGTATGTGTGGGAGTGGAGGTCTGTATGTGTGGTGGTGGTCTGTATGTGTGGTAGTGGAGGTCTGTATGTGTGGGAGTGGAGGTCTGTATGTGTGGTGGTGGTCTGTATGTGTGGTGGTGGTCTGTATGTGTAGTGGTGGTGGTCTGTATGTGTTGTATTGGAGGTCTGTATGTGTGGTGGTGGTGGTCTGTATGTGTGGTGGTGGTCTGTATGTGTGGTAGTGGAGGTCTGTATGTGTGGTAGTAGAGGTCTGTATGTGTGGTGATGGTGGGCCTGTATGTGTGGTGGTGGTCTGTATGTGTGGTGGTGGAGGTCTGTATGTGTGGTGGTGGTGGTCTGTATGTGTGGTGGTGGAGGCCTGTATGTGTGGTGGTGAAGGCCTGTATGTGTGGTGGTGGAGGCCTGTGTGTGCGGTGGTGGAGGTCTGTATGTGTGGTGGTGGGCCTGTATGTGTGGTGGTGGCCTGTATGTGTGGTGGTGGTGGTCTGTATGTGTGGTGGTGGAGGTCTGTATGTGTGGTGGTGGAGGCCTGTATGTGTAGTGGTGGTGGTCTGT